>JAUIMW010002137.1:0-11158 GCA_033557785.1 Enochrus cinctus | reverse complement strand
GGTAAAATCCGGGGACTCCGGGGAAAATCCGGGAGTCCGGGGAAAATCCGGGAACCTCACAATAAGCTTACAGAAGTCCCTATCTGCAATATTAACTAGAATTTAGGGCGCGAAAGAGCATTTTTGGGATGATATCGCCGTCATAAAGCGTGAAGGCGAAATTTTTAATAATTCAAAATGGCCCAGTTCTCCTAATATCAGTCAGGAAGAAGGCAGACTCGAGTTAAATTTAAAAGATGGGAGGTCCTGTCAGCTACACATCCCTTTATTTCAATAGAGTTAAAAATATGGAATGCCCCCCAGGTGCACTGCTTTCCACGTACTTCTAATTTATATTGAAAAATCTTTGCCATACTTTCTACTCTCAAGTTAAATAAATCAATTTGGGAGAACGAAAGTAGCAGAGTAAAGTATAACCAATCAAAAACTTAAATGATAGCTCAACAAAAGCTATGGGAAAGATTCTCCAAGTATACTGCAATCTATTTGCTCCTCACTGTATTCAAAAATCTTGATAACTCTCTTCATTTACATAATTTCAACTAACTAATAAGATAAGCTTATTTTGAAAGTTAATAAACATCCATATATTACATGAAAATAAAAATAGCCTAAATAAAAATAGGCCAAGAAGTCTGGGAGACATAGAATGTCCTCCAATAAGAGTATTAAAGAGATGGCAGTACACCTGGAGGACATTCCATGTCCCCCAGACCCCCTGGTGGCCATTCTTTTATGTTGTTTTTATTCTTCAACAAAAGGATTTTACTGATTCTTTCAAATGAAAAAAGGCAACTAGGGGGTCCAAGTGAACTGTTTTCAATGTACTCCTACTTACAATTCCTTACTTCTCTTGGTTAGTAGTTACTTTCTTATTATTAAGTGAATGAACTTAAACTCAAACAAATAAGAGTATTAAAGATATGGTAGTACACCTGGAGGACATTCTATGTTTCCCAGAACTCCTGGGGTCTATTCTTTTGGGTCGTTTCAATTCTTCTTTGACAAAGGGATACTTATTAATTCTTTCAAATAAAAGAAGAGCCACCAAGGGGTCTGAGGGACATGGAATGTCCTCCAGGTGCACTGCTCTAAATATACTCCTACCTTCTTTTGATTTCTACTTTTCTTATTATTATTGAGCGATTAAAGTTAAATAAACTCAAACAAATAAAAGAATTAAAGAGATCCGTAATCATCAATCAGAAGTACGTTGTTGGCAGTGCACCTGGAGACCCCCTGGTGGTCCTTCTTTTATCGTTTGAGAATCACTAAACATCCCTTTGTTTCAATAGAGTAAAAACAACAAAAAAGAAGGACACCAGGGGGTCTGGGGGACATGGAATGTCCTTCAGGTGCACAGGATTTTACGTACTTCTAATTTACATTAAAAAGACTTTTCAACACTTTCTGCTTCTAAGTTAAATTAATCCCTTTGTTACAAAAGAGTAAAAACAACATAAAATAAGGGCCACCGGTCTGGGGCGACATGGAATGTCCTCTAGGTGTTCGGCTAGTTACGTTTATCTAATTAATTAATTTAATTTAGAAGCAGAAAGTGTTGGAAGATTTTTTTTATAAATAAAAAAATATGTAGTTTATAGTGCACCTGAAGAACATTCTATGTCTCTTAGATTTTCAACAATAAAAAAGGACCTCTGGGGATGTGGCATGTCCATGAAGTTCTCTGCAAACTTCTTCACACACAACACTTTTCTTATAAGTTGGTTAAACTTAGAGAAATGAAGACTGTTATCAAGATTTTAGCTTTCACTTAGGTTATTTTTATTCATGTGCAGCATAGGAATGTTTAATGATTTTTAACAATAAATATGGAATTACCAAGGGGTCTGAGGGACATGGAATGTACTCCAAATACTCTTAACTTAACTTAGATAAATGAAGAATGTTTTCAAGATTTGAACACATTGATAAAATTAATAGATATTACTGTTCCTGGAAGTCATCCTTATGAACGACAAAAATAGAACCTGGAGGTCTGGGAAAGAAGATAGTTTTATTAACAAGAAGGCTTGGAGAGTCCTTCAGGTACTTCTAATTGATTGACTGATTTTCTAGTTTGTAAAACAATAAAAACAACTTAAATTGAAGTCCACAAGAGATCTGGGGGGCATGTAATGTCCTGTGAACCTAAAGAACATTCCAAGTCTACATGAACTACTCATCTGTCTTTTGTATTACAAAACAATGTACACAGCTCACACAATTGTGTCGAATATACCCTGTCAATAACATCAAGTGATTCAGATCCCTTCTTGTATGTCATTTTTGACTCTATTAAAACATAGGGATGTTCTCCAAGTGCACTACGCTTTATGCATGTCCCCCAAACCCCCTGGTGGTACCTGTTTTATTGTTAAAAATCAATGAACCTCTCTATGTTGTATAAGGATAAAAACAAACTAAATGACAGCTGTCACTATCCAATAAGAATAGTCTAGTTTGCAAAGTACCTAGTGACCCTTCTTCCATTTCCATGGAATGTCCCCCAGGTGCACACCCATTTCTTTAATACTTTTATTTATTTAAGTTTGATAAAGTTTACTCATTCGATAATAAAAAGGTAACTAACAACCCAAAGAAGGGCCATCAGGTGGTCTGGAAGACATGAAATGTCCTCCAGGTATACTGCTATCAATATACTCCTACATTCTTTTAATTTCTACTTATCTTTTTATTAAGTGATTAAAGTTAAACAAGCTCAAACAAATAAGAATATTAAAGAGATCTTTAAATATCAATCATAAGTACGTTGATGGCAGTATACCTGAAGGACATTCCATGTCCCTCAGACCCCCTGGTGTCCTTCTTTCATGTTGTTTTCATTCTATTTCAACAAAGGGTTGTTAACTGATTTTTAAACGATAAAAGAAGGGGCATCAGTGGGTCTAGGGGACATGAAATATCTTCCAGGTATTTCTTTTATTTGTTTGAGTTTGTTTAACTTAAATCGCTTGATAATAATAAGACAAGTAGAAATCAAAAGAAGCTAGAAGTATATTCATAGCAGTGCACCTGGAGGACATTCTACGTCCCCCGGACCCCATGGTCGTCTTTCTTTTATTTGGAAAAATCAGTACACTTTATTTCAATATAGTAAAAACAACATGAAAAAAGGCCATCTGGAGGTCTGGGGGAAATGGAATGTCTTCCAAGTACTCGGCTAGTTACGGTCTACTAATTGATTAATATAACTTAGAAGCAGAAATTGTTGCAGTCTTTTTAATATAAATTAGAAGTACATGAAATCCCCCAGGTGTCCTTGTGTTCTTCATTTTTGTTGTTTTTACTCTATTGATACAAAGGGATGTTACATGATTTTTAAATAACAAAAGAAGGGCCACTAGAGGGTCTAGTGGACATACAATGTCCTCCAGGTGCATTACCATCTTTTTAATACTTATTTCTTTGAATTTGTGAAGTTTCATCACTCGATAATAAGAAAGTAACTAGTAACCAAGAAAAGTAAGGAAGTGTAAGTAAGAGTACATTGATAACAGTTGATCTGGAGGACAGTTCATATCCACAGTACTCTCTGGAGGCCTTGTTTTATTTGAAAGAATCATTTAACATCCCTCTGTTGAAGTAGGATTAAAACAACATAAAATAATGGCCACCAGAGGGTTTGGGGGGCATGAAATGCCCTCCAGGTGCACTGCCATCTCTTTAATACTCTTATTTGTTTGAGTTTCTTTAAGTTTAATCACTCGATAATAACAAAGTAGCTAGTAACCAAGAGAAATAAGGAAGTGTAGGTAGTGGCCTCTTTTATTTGAAAGAATTAAACATCCCTTTGTTGAAGTAGAAAAAAAACAAGATAAAAGAATGGTCTCCAGGGGGTCTGGAAGACATGGAGTGTCCTTCAGGTGCACTGTCACCACTTTAATACCCTTATTTGTTTGAGTTTGTTTAATTTAAATGAGGAAGTGTAAATAGGAGTACAAACTCACTAGCGGACTATCATTTTGTTGTTCTTATTCTCATGCAATGTAGGGAGGTTTATTGATCGTCAGTAATAAAAGAAGAGTCACAAGGAATCATGGAATGTTCTTCAGATACTCAGCAAACTACGCTTTTCTTATTAGTTGGTTCAATTTAGATAAATGAAGACTGTGTTCATGACTTTTGAACACAGTGAAGAGTAAATAGATAGCGGTGTACCTGTCCCCAGACACCACCTGGTATATATGGAATGTCCTCCATTTACTCTGTAAAAGAGGATATTCCATGTCTCCTAGAATTTCTGGCGATTTTTTATTCAGGTTCTTTTTATTCTCATGCAACATAGGTTTGCTTACTTATTGTCAATACTAATAATAGGGCCACCAGAGGTCTGTCGTTCAGGTACTCTGTAAACTACTTTTATTTCATTGTTTGGTTGAACTTTGAAGACAATGAAGAGCTCCTAAATAACTATGTACCTTAAATCGATTAATTAAACTCAGAAATATTTAGTTAAGTTCCCCACTTTTTACTTAAACAAAGGGATGTTTACCGATTTTTCCAAATATAAGAAGGGCCAACAGGGAGCTCTCTATATTACATGAGAAAAGAAAACAATTTAAATGAAAGTCCACCAGGGGTCTGAGGGACATGAAATGTCCTCCATGTACACTGCCATCAATGTAATTCTAATTGATATTTAAAGATCTCCTTAATACTCTCTTGTTTGAGTTTGATTAACTTTAATCACTCGATAATAAGAAGATAAATAGAAAATAAAATTTTTGAACACATTGAGGAGTAAATAGAAAGAAGTGTACCTGGGGAACATTCCATGTCTCAAGACTTCCGTGGTGGGCTTTTATTTAGCTTGTTTTTATTCATTTGCAGTATAGGAATGTTTACTAATATTCATTAATATAAATGGAACAACTAGAGTGTTTTTATTCTTACACAATCCTTCAAGTGCAATGCTTTATACGTACTTCTAATTTATATTGAAAAGTCTTTGTCACACTTTCTACTTTCAAGTTAAATAAATCAATTTGGAAGAACGTAAGTAGCCGAGTACCTGGAGGACATTTCATATCCCCCAGACCCCCTGGTGTCCTTCTTTTTTGTTGTTGTTACTCTATCGAAGCAAAGGGATGATAACTGGTTTTAAAACAATAAAAGAAGAGCCACCAGGAGATCTGAGGGACATGGAATGTCCTCCAGGTACTCGGCTACTTACGCTCTCCTAATTGATTAATTTAACTAAGAAGAGGAAAGTGTTGCAAAGTCTTTTTAGTGTAAATAAGAAGTACGTAGAATCCAATGTACCTGGAGGACATTCCATGTCCTCCAGACCTCCTGAGTTTGAGAGGTTTGAGAGACCAACATCAACAACTCTGGAGAAGTCCAACAAGATCGGGGCGATGTTCAAGCCTCAATCAAGCGACGTAAGAATATCATCAGCAATTGGATAAGAAATAACAAAAAAAAAACTACCCTCAGGTGATCTAGGAGACATGCATAGATGCAGCATACCTGGAGGACATTCTGTGATATCCTGGAAGTCTCTCTTTAATTTTCTTTTTTACACTCATGTTGAATTATAGCAAAATCAAGATAAAAGAAAGAGCAATAGGCGATCTGGAGGCATGGAATATCCACCAAGTACTCTGCCGTCTATGGTACTTTTAATTTATTTGATATCCTCAATGATGCCATTCGTTTTTTAAGTTCAATTAATCAATGAGGACACCTAAGTTTTCAAGTGCCTGGAGGACATTCCATGTCCCCCAGACCCGTTGGCCTCCAGGCACTCGGCAACTTACGTTCTTCTCATTGATTAATTGAACTTAAGAGAATAAAGAGCGTCATTGAAATTAATAAATAAATCAGAAGTGCGTAGAGCGCAGTGTACCTGGAGGACATTCCATGTCCCCCAGACCCCCTGGTATCCTTCTTTTATATTATTTTTACTTTATTGAACTCTATTATTCATTGTAATCGAAAATCTTGAAAGCACTCTTCATTTATCAAAGTTTAACTATACAATAAAAAGATTTTAGTTTCTAGAGTACCAGGAAGATATTTCACAGCAGATATTCCAATGGTCCTACTTTTATTGTTAAAAATAAATAAATATTCTTATACCTCAAAACAAAATTAAAGAAAACAAATTTAAATGAAAACCTACCAGGAAATATGAGAGACATAGAATGTTCTTAAGGTATATTGTTACCTACTAACGTCTTATTGAGTTCAAAAATCTTCCACTTATAAAACAGGAAGTATGCATCCCAAGAACTCCTGGTGGTCTTTGTTTTATGGTTAAAAAAATCATTAAATAAAAACAACCTTAATGACAACTCACCAGCTGGTCTGGGGGACATAGAATATCCTCCAGGCACATTACGCTTTATGTATTCCACATTTTATTGAAAAATATTGGAAACATACTTAATTTATGTACGAGTTACCAGCTATCAAAGAAAGCGTAGTTTTCAGAGTACCTGGAGGACATTCCATGTCCAATCACTTTATTATTCTTATTTATTTGAGTTAGTTTAAGTTTAATCACTCGATAATATGAAGGTGAACTAGTAACCAAGGGAAGTAAGGAAGTTTAGGTAAGAATACATTGATAGCAATGCACCTGGAGGACATTCCATATCCCTCACACTCCCTGATATCCTTCTTTCGTGTTGTTTTTATTCTACTTCAGCAAAGAGATATTTACTGATTTTTTTCAAATAAAAGAAGGCCACCAGGTACTATCAATGTACTCCTACCTACGCTTCCTTACTTCGTTTGGTGACTAGTCACCTTCTTATTATGAAGTGATTAAAGTAAAACTCAAATAAATAAAAGTATTAAAGAGATAGTAGTGCACCTGGAGGACATTCCAGGTGCACTGTCATCTCTTTAATATTCTTATTTGTTTGAATTTGTTTAAGTCTAATCACTTGATAATAAGAAAGTAATTAGTAACCAAGAGAAGTAAAGAAGTGTAGGCAGGAGTATATTGATAGCAGTGCACTTAGAGGTCATTCCATGCCCTCCAGATCCCCTAGTGTCCATTCTTTTACATTGATTTAATTCCACTTCCACAAAGAGATGTTTACTGATTCTTTCAAATATAAGAAGGGTCACCAGGGGGTCTGGGGACATGGAATGTTCTTTAGGTACTCTTTCATCTACGTACTTCTCATTTATTTAAAATTTTCGATAACACTCTTTAATATTTTGTAGTCAAAAGGATGGTTCTTATCTTAATGTTGAAAGGTCAACATAAAATAAATACCTTCAAAGGGTTTGGGGGACATATAATGTCCTCCAGGTACACTGCTACCAATGTACTCTTACCTGCACTTCCTTTCTTCTCTTGGTTGCTAGTTACTTTCTTATTATCGAGTGATTAAACTTAAACAAGTAAACATTAATAAGATGTACGTTGTTGGAAGTCTTCCTGGTGCACTGGACATTCCATGTCCCCCAGACCCCCTGGAAACTATTCTTTTATGTTGTTTCTGTTCTACTTCAATAAAGAGATATTTATTGATTCTTCCAAGCAAAAGAAGAGCCACCAGGGGGGTGGGGGTCATGGAATGAAATACTCTTATTTTTTGAGTTTGTTTAAGTTTAATCACTCGATAATAGAAAGACAAGTAGAAATTAAAAGAAGGTATAAAGAGTAGATAGGAGTGCATTGATAGCAATGCACTTAGAAGACGTTCCATGTCCCCCAGAGCCTCTGGTGGTCTTTCTTAAATCTTGATTCTGCTCTAATTCAATAGAGAGGTGTTTACTGATTTCTAACAATCAAAGAGGGACCACCAGGGGGTCTGGGGGACATGGAATGTCCCCCAGGCATTCGACAACTTACGTTCTTCTCATTGACTAATTGAACTTAAGAGATTGGTGTCATTGATATTAATAAATAAATCAGAAGTGCGTAGAGTGCAGTATATCTGGAGGACATTCCATGTCCCCCAGACCCCCTGGTGGTCTTTCTTTTATTTTGATTTTGCTCTAATTCAATAGAGAGATGTTTAATGACTTTTGCGAATCAAAGAGGGATCACCAGGGGGTCTGGGGGACATGGAATGTCCTCCAGGCACTCGTCAACTTACATTCTTCTCATTGATTAATTAAACTTAAGAGAATGAAGGGTGTCATTGAAATTAATAAACAAATTAGAAGTGCGTAGAGTGTAGTGTACCTGGAGGACATTCCATGTCCCCCAGATCCCCTGGTAGTCTTTCTTTATTCTTGATTTTGCTATAATTTAATAAAGGGATGTTTAATGATTTTTGAGAAATAAAGAGGGGCCACCAGAAGGTCCGGGGGATATTAAATGTCCTCCAGGCACTCGGCAACGTACGTTCTTTTCATTGATTAATTAAACTTAAGAGAATGAAGAGTGTCCTTGAAGTTAATAAATAAATCAGAAGTATGTGGATTCCAGTGCATCTGGAGGACATTCCATGTCCCCCAGACCCCCTGGTAGACTTTCTTTAATCTTGATTTTGCTATAATTTAATAAAGGGATGTTTAATGACTTTTGAGAATCAAAGAGAGACCACCAAGGGGTCTGAGGGACATGGAATATCCTCCAGGCATTCGTCAATTTACCTTCTTCTCATTGATTAAGAGAACTTAAGAGAATGAAAGATATCATATTATCCAGATCCCCTATTGCTCTTTCTTTTATCTTGACTTTGCTATAATTCAACATGAGTGTAAAAAAGAAAATTAAAGAGATACTTCCAGGATATCACAGAATGTCCTCCAGGTATGCTGCATTTATGCATGTCTCCTAGATCACCTGGTGGTAGTTTTTTTTGTTATTTCTTATCCAATTGCAATTGTTGATGATATTCTTCGCTTGTTGATGTTGGTCTTTCAAACCTCTCAAAGTCAGGGGGTCTGAAGGACATGGAATGTCCTCCAGGTACTCGACTACTTACGTTCTCCCGAATTGATTAATTTAACTTGGAAGTATAAAGTATTATAAAAAATTTTCAATGTAAATTAGAAGTACGTAGAAAGCAGTGCACTAAGTTAATTGATGTAGGGATGTTTACTGATTTTTAACAATAAAATAAAAACCATCAGGTGGCCAAAGGGAAAAGTTCAACACAAACTCTGTTATCTTTGTCCATCTTATTGACTTCGAAATATCAACAAAATGTGTGGTCGAAAATTCTAAATAAAAGAGAAATATATATTGTAGATGATAGAGTACCTGAAAGACATGGAATGTCCTGGAGTTGCTTATTTTATAGTAATTTTAAATTTAATTGATGTATGGATGTTAACTGATTTTCAACAATTAAATAAGAACCATCAGGTGTCCTGGGGACAATGGTGAATCTATCAGATATTCTGTTATCTACGTCCATCCTATTGACCACGAAATATCAACTAAATGAAGGGTGTTGTCGAAAATTTTAAATAAAAGAGAAGTACGTAGATGACAGTGTACCTGGAGGACATTCCATGCCAGTTGACATCCCTTTGTTGAAGCAAAATTAAAACAACATGAAATAAGGTTAACAAAGGGTAGGGGGGACAGGGAATGTCTTCCAGGCGCTCGGCTACTTACGCTCTTCTAATTGATTAATTTAACTAAGAAGCAGAAAGTGTTGTAAAGTCTTTTTAATGTAAACTAGAAGTACGTAGTATTCTGTGCACCTGGAGGACATTCCATGTCCCCCAGACCCTCTGGTGTCCATTCTTTTATGTTGTTTTTATTCTATTTCAACAAAGGAATGTTTACTGACACTTTCAAATAAAAGAAGGGCCACTTGAGGGTCTAGGGGACATAGAATGTCCTCCAGGTATTCAGCTTCTTATCTTCTCTTAATTGATTAAATTAACTTAGGAGCAGAAGGTGTTGCAAAGTCTTTTTAATGCAAATTAGAAGTAGTAGAATCCTGTGCACCTGGAGGACATTCCATGTCCCCCAGAGCCTCTGGTGTCCTTCTTTTATATTATTTTTGTTCTATTGAAACAAAAGGATTTTCACTGATTTTTAAATGATAAAAGAAAGGACACCAAGGGGCCTGGGGGACATGGAATGTCCTCCAGGTACTCGGCTACTTACGTTCTCCTAATTGATTAATTTAGTTTAGAAGCAGAAGATACTGCAAAGTCTTTTTAGTGTAAATTAGAAGTACGTAATATCCTGTGCACCTGGAGGACATTCCATGTCCCCCAGAACCCCTGGTGGCCCTTCTTTATCGTTTAAAAAAAGTAAACATCCCTATGTTTCAATAGAGTTAAAAAAAATAAAAAAGAAGAGTCACCAGGGGTCTGGGGGACATGGAATGTCCTCCAGGTACTCGGTTTCTTAAGTTCTTTTAATTTAATATTTAAACTTGGAAGCGAAAAGTATTGCAATGTCTTTTTTATGTAAATTAGAAATACGTTGGAATCAGTGTACCTGGAGGACATTCCATGTCCCCCAGACCCCCTGGTGTTGCTCTTTTATATTGTTTTTAACTCTATTAAAACAGAGAGATGTTTAATTATTATTAAACAATTAAAGAAGAGCCACCAGGAGGTCTGGGGGACATGGAATGTCCTCCAGGTACTCGGTTTCTTAAGTTCTTTTAATTTAATATTTTAACCTGGAAGCGAAAAGTATTGTAATGTCTTTTTAATGTAAATTAGAAATACGTTGAAATCAGTGCACCTGGAGGACATTCCATGTCCCCCAGACCTCCTGGTATCTCTTTTTATGTTGTTTTTAATTCTATTAAAACAGAGAGATGTTTAATTATTATTAAACAATTAAAGAAGAGCCACCTGTCTGGGGGTAAATATCCATCTCTTCCGATGGTTTATTGCAGTTTAGGTTTCTCTTTTTTTATATTCCATTTACAGACACCATAGAAAACATGGAATTAAAATTATGAGTATGATACAAATAAAATCTTCAAAAAGACTTAAATTTATCGTTTATAATAACGTCTCCCTTGGAGTGAGGTCGTTTAAATAAATAATAACGGTCTTTATTGTACTTATGAAGGGATTTACTTGAAATATTGCCTGAGCTAACATTTTCCTTTCTGTACATGTATTGTGTGCAAACAAAAAAATAAATTCTAGTATTTTCTGCTGTAAATCACATTTTCTTTTTAAAAACATATTTTCAAACAGCTCCAGCCCAAAGAACAAGCAAGCTCAGCTTTAAAGGTTA
>JAUIMW010002136.1:0-11159 GCA_033557785.1 Enochrus cinctus | reverse complement strand
GTGAAACCTTGTGAAAATTTTCTGCGTAATTTTATTTCTATCAACTTCCAAAAAAATATTGTTAGTAACATACAAAAATCGCAGAATAAAAGCGCAAAGAAAGGACGAGCCTCTGAGGTGAAATAAACCGGGTAACGACCTTTATCGTTGCGCAAGTAAAAGCAGAATGGAGAAAATAGAAACAATGTTGCAAGAAATTGCGAACAGATTGGTAGAGATTAATGGCATGCTAGAACGAATAGCTGGTGAGGTGAGAGGTGTGAATATGGAATGTGATATTGAGGGAACAAATAGTGAAACAAGAAAGAAGAATCGAACGGTTAGAAAGAGAAATAAGAAAGAAAAACGTAATAGTCAAGGGGGTGATGGAAGGAGAGGTTGAAGAAAAGGATGAGACATAAGAGAAGATAATGAAAAAGATCGGAGTAGAGATGTATTTACAAAACGACATAGAGGATATTAGAAGAATAGGACAACACAAATTAAACAGCAAAAGACCAATACTCTTAAAATTAACAAAGTTCTCAACAAAAAAGAATATGGAAATATTCAGAAACACTAAAAAAATTAAAAGGAACAGACCTATGGATAGATGAAGATTTCCCAAAGGATGTTATGGAACAGAGATCACTTTTGATACCACACCTAAGAGAAGCCAGACAGAGGGGGCACAAAGTAAAACTGATCTACAACAGACTAATTGTGAACGGTGAGATAATAGAAACGGACAAGGGAAAACAAGAGACACAAAACATAAACAGGAATAAAAGAACAGTAAGTGAGAGATCACCAAAATAAACCCCACTCGAAGCGCAGTTGAGAACTGCCGGTGCAAAAAACAAAAGAAAACAAGCGAGGGCGAAGAGGAAAGAACGACCATGGAAGTGAATAAAATGGGGGCTAAAGGCAATCTGGTTATGGGAGATTGGGGAATGGGAGAATGGGCGAGGGTGTAGAGAAGGGTGAAGGAAAAAAGGACAAGGTGAGGGATACGTAGGTGAAGGGATGGATAAAAAAAGTGTGATATGGAGACTGGGTAAATGGAACGTGAGCGGACTGCAGGGGAAAGAGGAAGAACTGGTGGAAGAGTTTGGACGAGCAAAACTAGATATCTTGGCCATAACCGAAAGAAAGAAAAAGGGTACAGGTATAAAAAAAAAAGAAATAGAGGACATATAATGATTTATGGAGGGGTGAAACAGAAAGAAAGAGCAGCAGCAGGAGTGGCATGCCTGATACATAAACAATGGGAAGAACAAATAGTGGAGTGGAAAGTATATGGACCAACATGCTTTTCTGTACCTTTTTCTTAAAAAAAAGGCTTTCCTATCTACCTATATCATGATATGATATCCCAAAAATGATTTTTTTTTGCATAACCAATTGATAGATAAGTAGATTTTACAATTATTTTAAATAAATTTAATTAAATAAATAATGAAATCAAACATTAACTTTTATAAGTAATTCAACGTATACATGAGTTTAAATTAATTGTTCAAACTTCACTGTGACAGAGGATAACATGGAAGAGATATAAAAATACTTTGTCTGCCGTATCTATGTCGGCCTTCTGTCTGTAGGCCTATTGTCTTTCGACCTTTTGTTCATGTAGGCCTTTCATCTGTCGGCCTTTGGCCTATTCGGCTATATGTTTATGTTGGCCTTCTGTCCGTGTCGGCCTTTTGGTTTTCGGCAATTTGTCTTAGATCTGAATCGAATGGAATTTGATTCGATAAAATCGGCCAAGGCGTTTTAGACTTACTAAGGCTTCAGGCAACAAAATTTACATATAAATTGTCCAAAATTACATAAAATATAACAAAAATATTAAAAATTTGCAGGTATCGCTCGTAATGCAGACAGATTGTATTAATAAAAGGCCCTGGATAAACAATGGTTTAATAAAGGGTATAAGAGAAAGAGGCTGTATGAAAAAGAAGATAGAATTAGAAATGAAATGCAGTAGTATGCGAATAAATGTGAACATGTGTGTCATTCTAGCGGCCATTTTGTTTCACAGTCCAAACTATTTTATTTTTGGTGAAGTTAGCTGAACTTCGACTGTATTAAGCTTTAATTTTTAAAAATGGATATTATTCCCAGAAAGCGCACTAAGATTGTTACCTTGAGTGAACACACATTAATAACTCAAAAATATATTTCCAAGGATGATGAACTCACAAAAATACAAAGAATTATTAAAATAAATAAAAATAAATAAAAATTGGAAGCTGAACTAAGAAAAGTTGATGCCAATGGTCAAATGGTTTTTCAACAAACCAGACTTGTCACGTGTCAAAGATGATGGTGAAATATTATAAATCTAAAAAGATATCTTGTCAGGAAACTCGCCGGATCTTAACACACACTACTGTATAAATGATATAGAAATAATTCGATTGAAAGATGGCATAATCGAAACTAAACCTAAAATAATACACCTCCAGCAGAGGTAATCGTGTGTTTTTGGATTTTTCAAACACCTTTGATAAAGTGTCTTATGAGTTTATGCTAGATAAAATCAAACAAGTTATTATAAGAGGAATTTCTCATGACATTATTAAAAGCTACCTCGAGAGTCAGAAATGGAGAGTCAGATGGAGCGAGGAAAACTCGCAGCGTTCAGTCATATATGGCATAATGATGGTCAACCGTGAGTCCCGGCAATATGAAGTTTATTAATCACTAAAAAATCGATAAGTTTGAATAATTTGCTATATTTATTAATTTTATTTTTTATTTTTCGAACATAATCATTTAATAATACTTACATACTTCGTGTAGTAAAAATAATTAAGTACATTCTAATATATTTTAATTATGTTTTAAGTAATGCAGTAAATACTTTAATTAATATAATATATATTGATTATATCTAGAAATATGACCTTTTCTATTTAAGGTCAGTTGGGACATATGTATAGTTAAGATCGATTTCTTTTAGAAGGGAATACTTTTAAGAAACAAAATTAATTCGTTAATTTTAAATTGTGTCTTACCTACGAGAGTTATATATGATTTGTGTTTTGTATGTGATAAATCACTTTCAAAAGGTGATTCTGTTATTGTAGTGCCATGAAAAAATCAGAAGAACAACAGCAATTGCTTAGGAGATATAGGAATGTATTTTAAAAAGTGCCATACCATTTGCTACAGCAATTTCTTATGCAGACTACCCACCCACTGGTGAAAAACCTCACAAAGATAATTAAGTTATCAGAGCAATGAAAGAAATGTTTTGCTATCTAGAAGATCATGCTCCAGATGACGAGACTGTCATTACAAGAATCCAACAAAAAAATACTGACACAATAATTACAAGAAAGAAAGGATCATTCACTATCATGTCTTTTCGTGATACACAACTAATATACTTACAAAAACTTGATACGACAAGAAAAATTGGATCTCGAAAAAGGTTATGGATTATAGAAGCTGCAGCAGCTATTATAAAAGGAGATATTCGAATTGCGCATCAATAAGTCATACATAAAGGGCTTCGAATACGTGGAGCGTCTATTTCATCACAGCTACGATTAGGTTTATCTCTATTTCTTAAGATTTCAAGATAAGGATCTAAAAGACTATTAGATGTTTTATCTAGTTTGGGATTTTCAGCTACATACTTGTTTTGTCGTACATCATATAGTTTTTATAAAATCTATCATAGAAGCGGTTGTTCTTTGTGTATTATTAAAATTGAGGAAGTTATGGTTGTGACTATTCTCGAACTTTTTGATTAGAACGAGTACACATTTTTACATCACACAACCACTCGTATTGGTATCTTTGGCTTCGGCTTTATATCTTCGTGTCCAAACATCGTCAAAATTACATCAAAGCGAGCAATCACTGGAATTGAACTTTTTTTAAAATCTCGAATGTTAGTCGAATAAGAAATTTAGATTTTTCCTATTAGTTCTTCAGAAAGTCTAAACAAAAGTTAATCTTTATAGTCAACTGAATTGATTACATTGATTTTACTCGCTGCTTGTTTAACACAAGTAAAGTTGAAGATCAGGTAAATTCACTTGTTAAAGAGTAGTCTCGTCTATGACTACTGAACTCAATCACTAAATCAATTTTTTATAGGATTCATGTTCTCTTTATTTGAGGTTTAATACTTCTTCCATTTTGATGTACTCTGGAATGATGATTTGCTCTCTGATGTGAAATAACTCTAGTGAGCAAGTAGCCCATTTTATGTTTTAGCAGTATAAATATATTTAGGAGCAAATATAAAAAATTAACAGTTTTAATATTAATATTTTCCTTAGATATTTCCAATAAAAATTGATACATTATCATTACATAATCTTGTGGAAATAACCTAAAATAAATTATGAATTTTAGTTTAAGGTTTTAAAAATATGTTTTAACAGAACATTTCCCTATTTATTATAAATGATAATACTGATAATAAGAACTCTAAAGATCCATTAAACGGAGTATATATTAGATATGAGAACAATAAAAATCAAAAATGTAAAAAATATAGATGAGGTGTATGGACAGAAACATGAACATATTCTCATTTTATGAGCATAGAGAATAATGTCATGGGTCTGCCATTATGATACAAAAAAATGTAATTTTAGTTCATTTTTCGTAGTTGCACAGTGATTGCTCATAGAATAGTAAATAATAACGCAATTATTTTTTATTTATTTATTTTTTTTTTTTTTCGTTGGAACCATAATTATCATTTAAATACAATAATGTGGATTTAATTTGCTTACAGCAAAAAAATTTTACATTTAATTCACTTCCTACACACACGATACCATTATTGATAAATTGATTAACATTTTATTTCCAAACACTATTAGGTATGCATAAATTAACCATAGTTACTTTACTCCCTCTAATTGCTCTAATGGTCAATGCCGCCCTCCTTGTAAGTACATTTTTTCATACTTATTTTTATTTTCTATAAATCACATCACTTTTAGAAAAAGAAAAAATATATTTTAAGCTACAGCCGTCTAGAAACGAATCATCAAGATCCTCAAGTTATCCACTGTGAAGTTTGGGCGTCATATTTTAACAGAACTACAAAAACTATAAATTGGAACGTAACATATTTCATAAACTTCAAAGACTCCGCGAAGGTGTTGATTGAATTGCTTAAATTTTCAGATAATGTGTACAAAAAAACGAACATAGTCATGACCACCACGATGAAAGACTCTGTTAACTTCAAGTTTGCCGATTTAGACAAAATGTACAGCAATGCCGAACCGCCCCTTACGTGGCCTACGCAAGCTAACGTAACTTACAAATGCAGAAATTTTTTGCCGCACGTAACTTCAATTCCTCCGTTCTTTAACGAGATGGAATTTCAGTTCATGCTTACTTTTTCAACTGAAGAAAAAATCTATTTGATAGCTTCTGTTTTCGGGAAAATATCTTATGAATTATAGATATTTCATTTTTTTACTCAGAATAACCTATTCTTAAGAAATATTTAATTTTGGTACACTCAATCAATATGTAGCGAAAATAAATGAAGGTAAAAGTTTTCCACCTACCCGCGTTTAAGCATCCCTCAAAATTTCTGTTTATTTAACGAAGTCGGATACATTTTAATACAATTAATTATGCTCAGCAGTTAAAGTTTCGCCAAAGCCGTTAAATGCAAATCATGTGAAAAAGGATTTAGTTTTGCAGGATTTGCGTTTTTGCTCTACTTGTTCTGTTGTTTACTTGAAAGGTTACGTTTAATCCAAAGCTCCTCCATATGTATGTCAACATCAACAGCGCAATTTCACCTTTTTTTTTAAAGAAATTTAATTGCAGCGCTTCTTATGTCGTTTATTCGACTAACAAATGTGTCACCTGCTAACAAATAATATTAATTAAAACTGGGAAAACATCACGACGTGTCACACATGAAGCCATTTGAGAATTTCCATATTTTAAAGCATAAAATAAAACTTCAGGAGGTATCTTGGAATACTCTTAAAAGAAAAGCAATTTCGCCGTGTCTCGTGAATTAGTCTCTCGTTGAATTATCGCCTAATAAATAGACCGCAGTTAGCATTAATTAAAAATTAGCATCTGAAAGACACAAGACAACATCGTGTTAGAGATTAAAGACGTTCGTTCCAGGTCGCCCCGTTTGACACCGACTCGGATCATTGACGAAAATCCACCCCAAGGGGAGTATTTCGAAGCTGGTTTTCCACTTGTGTGTGGATGGTGACATCCTGAACGCAGATGGATGGATCGCAGGATGCACATAGAACTACTCTCAGTAGGTGGAGGAATTAACAGGTTATAATCAAAGCCACTTGAACAATAACTTAATTTACTAGTTAGTAATTACTTTTATTAAAACTCGGTTAGAGCTGCATATACACTCGCTCCTTCTCTAAAATATGGATGAGACTGTTTAATGGGCTTCTTATGTTAAGAGGGATTTTAAACGGAGTTAAACAGGGACGAAAGTGCAGTGCTGAGTGAATTAACTATTCATTTTCTTTTTTAATTGTTTTCGCAAAACACATCGTTTTGTTAATTATTTTTGTGGAGATTTAAAAAAGAAACATACTTTAAAAAATAAATTAAATGCAAAAAAATCTTAATCACTTAAATGTGCAATAATTCCTGGAAATGCCAACAATTATATTATCATAGCACCCCCGGCACTTTCAGCGTTATTTTTTTGGAGTAAAGGAGGGCAAATATTTTACTTATTGCCCCGAGGATCCCGAAGAGGAAGGAGCTAGAGAAAAATAAACAATTTCCTTTTTTAGAGCTTTTTGCAGATCCTTCCGTCGTCGGAGGATTTGAATGGGAACCCTATCGGGTTTTAATGAATTTAATGTTTGGAAAAAAATGAATTAAAAGACCGAATTTGCGAACGCTGCAGGATACACATCACGCGTTTGCAGAATAATAATGTTTGTAGCGCACTGTGCTGATGTTTAACATCCACTTACTTATTGACCTCGCTGTCCGATACTGCTGATTACGTTATAAATCCGTATACGACCGTGGCAGCCATGTGTCACGCAATATGTTAACCAGATAACCAATGTTTAAATTTCGAAGGAGGGAAGTTAATTGAGACGTAATCTTTCCTAGTAGCTGGTAAGATTCAAATTTCTCGCTTGGAATTTCACGATTGGATAAACGAAAACAATTTGTGAATGAATATTAGGGAGGATTTCGACTGTAAAAGATGTTTATTAGTAGCGAGGGGAAGGCTGGTGATTAAATATGTATAATTTTGTTTTGCTGGGTGTAATGAATAATTTTGGAGAAAGTTTTCAGAGTTTCAAAGTCGAAGCGTACGATTACAATGAGGTGCGGCGAATTGTTTCGATTGCTTACCTTTAACAAAATTTGTTTTGATACGAGCTGCTTTCAACCCCTTTCTAAATATATTTTTATTATTTATTTATTTTTTTTAAATTTCTTTCATAAAATGTTTTCTTGTAGTAATCTCATTTACAATAGCTCACAGCTTAATAATTTCATAAGAAACTAAAATGACGAAAAGGAAAAAACGCTGAATTTTTCATCGATAATTCTCGAAAATGAATCGCATCTAATTAATTAAAGGTTGCGTCATTACGTTTCAATAAATTGTATACATCTACTGATCACGTGGAATCTAAAGTTTTAAAACGTAATTGAAATGCAATTTTAATTAACGTTCGGCAGAATAATCTTTAATTTGAAATTCTTAGGCACTGGCTACAAAGCGAGTTCAAAATAGGAACATGGGCAACTGTTGAAGTCGCCTAGATGCCCCTTGGCGACCATTAATTGAAACCCAGAAATTTTCTCTTGCATTTTTTCAATTATTTTAAAATAATTACCTGCAGTGTTTTCGCCTTCTCAATTTTTCTCGATAATTATATACGTATTTTTTAATTAATTAAGTGAAGGCGACAGGTAATTAAAAATGAATTACACAACATTATCAATTATTAAGAGTTACGTGAAAAAATGTTGCTGGTTTCGCGGAAACTGCACCATGCCATTCAATTAATTCCCTCAAAATTAGAACCCACAAGTAATTTTGCTAATTGTTTTAAGTACGAATTTGCTCCCAATAAAATTATCGTACGGTGGATTGTAATCAGCTTAAGGTAATTCCCTATATTTTTACCAAAGTAAATTCAACCAACATATTAAATAACGCGTTTCAATTCCGCACGAACAATTCGAAATCCCAAAACGGATTAACTTTAACTTTTGAGTTTTGTAGGCCAGCTAGCTTTAAAAATTTTACACGAAAATTTATTGGCACAATTTACAAAATTAACATTGCGATATCACAAAAACTTGAACCGACAGCGTAGAGGCATATTTTAATTAGTAAATTTTTAACTAGAAAATTGGTTGTGGTAACGTAATAGAATCAAAGCGTTGGGCACAACAAAGGCTGGAAAAAACCATGCCGTCGCAAATTGCATCAGACTAAATAGATTTTTGATGAACAATGATAATTTAAATAACCGGAGCTTTTGTTGTCATGATTCTTTAAACTAATTTTGGCTGTTTAAATTTATACGTTTTCGCGTATATTTTTCATGTATAGACACCCTACCATGCGAAAGGTTAAAGTAAAACAAGCGATATTTGGCCGGAGTACCTGCAGAGAATATATTATTAAATTTGTGATTGTGTACGACAGGAGACAATAGTGTGCTCCAGGGATGGAATTTTTAATTTTTTAATGCCAATTTAATTTCGTTTGTGATAAATGGGAAATGATTTCGTGGGAAATAGAAACCTGTTGCCTGAATAACCGGGGCATATTTTATATTCCTCTTGCATTTCCGACCGAACGTTTACGTTTTTCAACGTATTATTCATACCAATCTATCCAATTTATCTTTTTAGTACAGTTTTAAGTCGATATTTATATTATCGCCACATTTTAATATTTATATATTCGTTTGTATTGCTGTGATACGACAAAGTAGATGTATTGTGATATTGACAAATTGGATAATAGACAACGATCAATGTAAAATCAGCTATAGCGCAATTTATGCTGGAAACTCGAAAATCGCTAATTTAGTTACATTTTGTGTCGTCACTCGTTCTATCAGCAAGCTTTTAGGATAGGAGTCGGTCTGCTCGTTCATGCGAGCCCGTGTGTACGACTTTCGTGCACCCCAATACATACCAGTATCGAACTTATCCAAATTTATGTACATGTTAAGGATGAACTGAGTAATCCGTATCGATCCTATAACTTTAGTTATTTAACAATTGGCTAACTAAATGTTTAAAATTTAACCCTATTAATGAATAAGGGAAAGAAAGTAGCAAATATTCTACAAAAAGTGTATGTATGTTAAAAAAAGATGTATAAAAATGTGCAAATAGTACATAGAATTACTGTAATTTTTTAGAAATTCAAATCCCCAACTATTTTAAATCTCTGGCTTAAAGTCGTAACACTAACTTGGCAATTGAGGAAAGTATCTTCTGTGATCAACATCTCATTGAACAGTACTCATCATGGTTGTTTGACGAGAAGGTTACGTCAGTCTCGAGATAGTTCTATGCTAGAATTTCTTATGAATAAATATAAATAAATACATTTTGTTAGTTCTAAAAAATGTGCCAAGGAATTTTTTTTAATGTAATGGCCAATACCAACTTTCTTATTTTAAATGCAACCCCTTCTTCAGAAAATTCTAGACATATTTCATGTACAACGTCCTATACTTATCTTCAACTGTTTCGGAAAAATTAGGTGTTTTCAGATTTACTACAAAAATTGACAACATGCTAATCTGGTATAGAAATGTCTTCTAACGTTATTCAACATCTCAGGTGTGACCTAAACCAAATTTTTCCAAATCGGTGGATAGGGATCGCGGTTCAATAGAATCGTGATCGTGATCTCCTGATCTGACGCCATTAAACTTCTTTTTGTGGGAATATATCAAAAGTATTGTATACAAAACTAAACCCCTCAACTTAGATGACTTAATATCAGTCACACCTGAGATGTTGAGTAACGTTAGAAGACATTTCTATACCAGATTAGCATGTTGCCAAGAATTTGATAATATTGCTAAGGTAATTTTACCAAACATGATGGTCCTCGTGCCAAAAAGATATTGACAAAAAAAATTGAAATGTGGCCACCACACGATTTCATTTTATTTTTATTCAAAAACTATACTTTTTGCAAAAAAAAATTTTAAATGATATTTTTAAAGAATACGCAGTTTCTTGAAAACTATTTATTAAATAGTGAAGAAAAAAAACGAAAAATAAACTTCGTAGTCGTCCTTTTTAATTGTCAAGTACTGGTTGCATTCTCTTCATCAGCACTTTCATTCCTAACAATTTCTTCTAGTTTACTATCCTCACTCGAGTCAACATATTTGTATTCCATCTTCAAAATATAATCTTCAGTGAAATCAATGATATTGGAAACTTTTTAATACTTAATGCTTCCTTCATCAATTTTAGACCATGCATCGATTACCCATTCGCATAAAAGAGGGACTCTATACTCTATCCATTTATGATGCACAAAAATATGAGTAATACGAGTAAAACGCCAACGTTCGTTGGACCATTACCCCTTTATTGGTTTATCACTTAAAAAATCACACCTCCAAATGTTCTCGAATGTTAAGGGTGACCATAACCGCATTAAAATAGTACCAGTAAAAGAGTTTTGGCAAAACTTTTTTTTCCAATTTCTGAGTGTGTTGTGTATAATTTTGCTGGCGTGTTATTTTTTGAGAATAATTTATTACAAGAATTCGAAATCTTGTTGAAATTATATGAAAACCAGCAATAACACTTTAAAAAGAGTTAAAGATCAAAGACTTTTGAACGACGGTGTATCATTAATAACTCCAGAAAAGTGGAATAATTGCGGTGAACATGTTATTATAGAGGAAGATAAAATGTGGCAACTTGACCACATTATTGTATGGATCGTTATATCATTTTTTGTATTCAATATGTTTTTTTTTTGTTAAAATTTTAACATTTATGTAAATTAATACTTAAATAAAAAAAATAAACAGTTCATTAAACTTGTTATTGCTGTTACAATTTCAAAAAATATTCGGACGTAATACCCTATATGTTAAACCTTCCTCAGTGATGAGTCGCTTTGAAAGGTTGGGCTACCATGCGCAAACTTGGTCCTTCTTATAACG
>JAUIMW010002135.1:0-11159 GCA_033557785.1 Enochrus cinctus | reverse complement strand
CAACAGGAAATGAATGCAAAGGGAGGAGTAGGGTGTATAGTTGAGAAAGATAGACTCAAAAATCTCGAAAAATGGGAATACATATCAGTAATATTGCGATGGACACAAAAGAAAAAACAACAATCATTATAGCGTATGGACCATGCGAAGATGCAAAGAAGGATAAGAAGGAAGAATTCTGGAGAAGGATAAACGACACGATAAGCAAAGAAATGGAAAGAATTATCATCTTGGGAGACCTTAATATTAGAGTCGGAAGGAGAGACAATGATAGACTAGACAACATAGGATCTTTCGGAGAGAACATACGAAACAAAAATGGAGAGATATTGATTGATTTCTGCATAGAAAATAACCTCATAGTACTAAATACTTTCTATAAACATAAAGAAATACACTTGATAACAAGAGAGGGAAATGAGGCAAATTAAAGTCCATAATTGATTGATGTGTTGATAAACAGACCACACAGAAGAGAAATAAAAGACGTAAGAGTAAGAAATAGCGATCACCACTTAGTAGTAGCAAAGCTAGCCATCAGAAACGCACCACACAAAAACACAGGCCAAGAAAGCAAAGACAATAACTTAAAAGAAACGATCAAAACATATAGACTACAAGAAGATATCGTAGCAGAGAGGTATCGGAAATTGATGGAAGACAACATATTTTTTAATTTTACATTTTTGTTTTGTATTTACTATTGATTTGTGTTTCTTGTTTTCTTGATTGGTATTTTCGTGATAAAATACACACCTAACTTCCAATATAATATAACTGAAAGTCGATAATCAACACACAAAACTGAAAAAATTAAATTAAAACTGCATATATTTCAATTTCCAGAAAAATCCTAAATGCAAGTATTTTAGTCCTCATCAGCTGCACTTTTTAATAGTGTGCCATAAATAACTAATAAAGAAAGTTCCCTTTGCTAAAGATGCCTCTTTCCCTTAGGAGAACACCAGAAATTACATTGTTTAACTAACTACCTTGGCGATTAAATTAATTATCCGACAATTACAGCCACTTAGGGTTCTTTGCGTTTCTTTATTTTACGCTTTTGTTCCCTTCACAGCGAACTCCTTTGAGATCACCTTGTCGTTGGAAGCAGCTCGAAATAAATGGAACTCTTATGGAAGAAGGATTTTTATGCTTGATATCGCCAGTTGAAAGAGTTCGTTATACCGCTAATTTCCCTACGCATAGATATAAATTTCTCTGTGTGCACACATATTTGTAAACCTACACACACCAGCGCCAATGGGACACGCTTCGTATTATGCATCGCTCGTCATGAGAAATGTGCCAGTTTGTTTTGTTAATGATGAATATTACGGAATAGCACAAAGCTTGGACAAATTACTGGCTTTGCATATATGTAAAATATTAATCTAGTATAATATTTTAAATCCAAAACATTTTACCTGTTATCTCTTCCGTGCTACACGAACATTATAAAATGTAGCCTGAATGTATAATATTTTAAACTAAAACTCCGATCAAACGTAACGTATCAGAAAATTTAATAAAAAGTACTATTTGTTTTCATAATGAATTAGCGTTCTGTAAAACAAGTCTTGGTGATGAAGGGCATGTTGAAATGAGCTTCTTTGTTCTGGAAAGATATTATCGATGCAACATTTAAGCAAAATAACATATTGTGTTTTCAATAGAGAGAGTAGATATGTATCTTTTGCTCCGAATTAATGAATTTTGTTCTATAAATCTTCCAACACCATAACATTCTACTATTCCATTGCTATTTGGCAAGTATTTTGTAGCTTTATGTTTCACTCTGGGAAACCACTTTACGCACATTAGATTCGTATCTTTTGAGATGTTTTTAATTTATGTTCCTGAGATAACTGAATTGACAAATAACAGCCCTGGTATATACAATGGCCTATGCTCGTACCCAGCGGCGTAGTCATTGAAAATAGGTAGAACTTGGCCAGCTGATTGATCGTCGTGTTGGATTTTAAAAAATTAATTGTGGGTGCATTTAATTATCAATCTTATAATTATCTATTCCTACAATTTAAATCAAATAAAATTACTATGTGTACTAAGAATGTTGTTGTATGTAAATAGACGGCAAATCAATTCCAAGAATTTGAAGTAGGAGCTAAATGCACAGGAAATCAATGCACGTCGCAATTGTGTAAAGAAGGAAATTCATGATGTATTATTGAAATATTAATTTACTTTTAAGGTGAAACTCTGTTCTGAAATATTTCGTATTTGAGAATAAATAAAAAATAATTATAATACTAAAATTATTAAATTTTGATGTGTATAAGAAAGTCAATAAATGTGGCTCCATTTATGTACGAATTACGTTAGTTAACACATTACAAAACATGTGGAAAGTTCTGAGGTAGAACTAATTTTAATACAAATATATGTTAAAAGTGTTCAAAATACCCTCTTTAGGGAGTGTGTAGGTTTTTTGAGTTCTATACACACAACTGCCAGCAGTAACCAGCCCAATATCGGAGAGCGAAGTAGTCTGAGGTCGGCTTAAGTGTCAAGCGATGTGGATATTTCAACCGATAAATAAACAATTGGAACTGTGGATATTGATATTTTAATATACTTTCCTGTGCAACAAAAGCAGCATTATAATCATTGTTGCGACCTTTTAAACAAAAGCGGATTATTTAACTAGTTCATTAGTTGCTTGTGTCATGTTCACGATAATACAGTTTAATTTAGGTACAATCATGTATTATTTTTGATTCTATAGTTTAAAGGATATTCTGCTTTGATACTGTTTATGTGCTCATTAGTTTACGAAACATTAAAATAGCTAATCGTGTTTTCCAATAATATAACGTGTTATTTATATTCTTTAGATTTACAGATTGGTTGTTGATTGTATTGTCGTTGGAAATTAATGATTTTTACGAATAATCCTAGTATTTTATGGCATTAAAATATTTACATATTTCATATTCATCTTTTACAAAATATGCAATTTATTAAAAAAAATAAAAGAGCTTTTTGTTTGAAACTGTTTTTCTCATTTATTTTAAGTAAAACAGTTATCTACACTTTCAAATAATTAAGCCTAAGGCGAACGAACTTTGGAGATCAAAGAGCTTCTAATTGATTTTTTGTTTTCGTTTATCAAGATTGATTTTTTCATAATTGGAAGAATAAATTTAAATTCATTTCATTATTCTTAAAAGTACTTCGAAAGTACTCTTTTTTGGTGTTTTTGGAAAACTTTGCCGATGGCATAATTTGATAGAAAATAAAGTTAATCAAAAATAGTTTGGCATTAAAAAATATGTGTGGTTCAAAATTCGCCATCATAAAATGTATGCTATTAGTTTTATTGCTGAACTCCGTTTAATATTTAGCACATTGTAAACAGAGACTACCTAATACTACAATATATGAAAACATTTTGCAATATATTTAGTAAGTAATCCTAGTTGATATGACTTCATAGCCAAGATGTTGTTACTGAAAAACGGTATTCGGTGTCCCGAACAAATGTTTCCACCCGAGAAATTTTTCACATATATTTTACATCACTATAAATTAGAAGAGTGTCAAAATTCTTACACATGCGACAGCAGCATGTGCGGTGCACTAAATTCTTCTGCGTTCTAAAAATAATGTAACACATTACAATTAAGAAACATCCGGGAAGACATCTTATCAATGTAATATGAAAGAATATACCTTTGTAAACACTTTTCTGTTATGGTTCAGCTGAACTGTGGAGTTTTGTTTCTTATTACTTACTTATTATTTTAATACATTTGAATTGTTACATTCAGTATTTTTGATTTATTCATTACCACTAGACTTCTGCCATATAAAACTTTTGTAAAACGTAATTATAAGAAATAAAACCTAATATTTCATAAACATGTTAGTTGTTGCGGTGGTTTCGTGAGAGACACTTTAGCGTATGAAATAGATACATACCCAAATCAGCCACGATAGGAAACGAGGAATAGATAGGGTGAACCGCGAAAAAGAGTACGAATTCTTCCGTAGAAGTAAGAAAATGATAAGATCTTAGGAGGGAAGAGGGACGACGAAGAAGGGAAATAGGTCAGGCGAAGGGAGAAGCAAACGAAATGGAAAAGATTAAGGAGATGTTGGGAAAAATTACGTCAAATGTCAAAAAACATTAGAAGAAGCAGAATTGAGAGAGAAAATAAAAGAGGTAAGAAGAAAGGCAAGAATTAAAGAAGAAGCATAGATGACTGAGAGGACACAATTAATAAAAAGAATTGAGGCCCTACAGGTTAAGAAAGAGGATTCAGAGAAAGCTAAGAGAAGAAATAACGTAATTATAAAAAGGTCGTAACATTTAATGATGGCAGAAAAAGCGAAGCTATTAAGAAATGGATTGAGAAGGAATCGGCAAGAATAGGCAAAAAACAAAAAAATGGTGGTGGCAGAGATGAAGTCTTGAGAAGACAGACAATGTCTAATGGGAGCAAAGAAAAAACTCAAGGGCAAAAGAGTGTACATTGGTACAAGTGAAATATATTAGATGGAGAGGAGTATAAATGGAATAACATGGAACGACGTGTAACAGCAATCGACCAAAAAAAGTGACCGATTGAAGAGAGAATAGAAACATTGTGTTGGAGAGGAAAAGCCCCAGATGAAATAATGAAACATGGTCAAAGGAGAGGACATGAAAGATGGTCAATATGGAAAGATGGTGATGGCCAAGAGAAGTAGTCAATATTACTATACTCACTGTTACATAAACAAAAAAGGGAAGGGAATTGCATCGATAGAAGAGGAAAACATACTGATATACAGTGGAATAGAAGAAAAAAATGTAAAAAGTACATTTATAGTGGCGTATGGATCAAATGAGGATGACAGTAAGAGTAACAAGGACCAATTTTGGGAGAAGCTCCAATCGGTTGTGTGGCGGCTGTAAAGAGACAAATTACAATAATGGGTGACATCAATGGAAGAGTGGGTATAGGAGCAGAGGGCTATGAACAAATTATGGTAAGATATGGCGAAAGAACATTGAATAGCAACGGCAAAAGGCTGCTAGACTTCTGTATAACACATAATATGTTGATAACAAACACGTGTCAGCACAAAGATTTATTTAAGCTTTTGGATTACACGATATATTATTCTACACTGATTCAATCCACTTTCTATAATCACTGCGCATGGCCACCCTTAATCGCCTTCTAAGCAGTGAAAACGAGTCATAGTCCCTACGAGTCCCTGGAGAACCGCTTCCAGCGGTCATGCATTCTACGTTTTTCTTTGTAAATTTTGATGGTTAACTTTGAAACCCACGAAGGGAACTTAGATGACCTAGTTGTTTTGATAGGAACATATTTTTGGATCAATTCATTTAGAGTATTTTAGAAAACATCAACACAGTCTTCCACAGATTTATTATTAAAAAGTTCGTCCCAATCCACTGAGATTCAGAATTGATAGATGTATAGTCGGCTTTAGAGAAATTTAACGGTCTTCGGACGCTAAAAGGTCGGTCGGATGTTCAACTTAAAGATTTTCGCGATTAAATAAAAGCAAGTCTAATATGCGTTGGTTGTGATTAAGAATGTTGTTAAATTGAAACATATTAAGAGATAGAGTGTCAATTAAGATAGATGCATGTTGGTCCCTCGCAGTGCCAGGAATTAAATAGTTTGCTACAGGGTCACTGGACCAGACAATACCCGGAATATTAAAAAATCCTATAACTAAGAACAGATCTTCCACATTGTTATTCATAATTGAAGACAAATTATCAAAAAACAACCCAAAAGAAAAGAAGAAGAAAAGTTAATACCACTAACTAAATATACGCAACATATGTGTATGTTTATATTGTTAGATAAACAAATTGTTACCCAGATGTTTTCAAATGCGGGGACGCTCGAGCGTCATACATAAATATACAAGAGTAATTGAAGATAGAGGAGAAAAATCTATTATTGACTACATATTAGTAGAACAAGAACTCTTTGGAAAGGTAGCAGATGTCATAATGAAAAGAGGGCATATAGTAGTGACCGATCATGTAATGGTGAACTAAAATGGAGAAAGAGCAAACAAAAGGAACAAACATAAAGTGTATTAAACAAGCAAAGAATTGTTTAGTAAAGAAACAAAGAGAAAAAATAATTAAGATCAGAATAGAGACACTAAAGGACGATGAACTAAAAAAGAAATATCAAAAGAATATTAAAAAGTTGATACAGATCACATCAAAAACAAAGGTAAAGAACGCGGATGATATGTGAAAGCAAAGCAAATAATAACAGAAGTTTGCGGTACAGTGAGAAAAACACACAATGCAAAACGAAGAAGTAGAAGAAGAATAAAGAGGTGAAAAGGGAAAACATGGGAATAATTTTGAAACAAACTCGAGAGGAACTATAGAGAAAATCAAAAAAACTTTATACAGAATAATAAAAAATTGTAAACACAAAAAACAAGTGACATTGACACAGCTAAACAATAAGGATGGCAACATTATAAGAGAAAAGTCAAAAATCATGGAAAGATAGAAAGAACATTTCCAAGAACTACTTGAAGAGCACCAATCCCTAAGGAGATATAACAGGGAACATATAATAACAGGGTATATAATAACAGTCACTCAGAGGGAATATATCACCGAGGAAGAGATAAAAACAGCACTCAGAAGGATGAAGAATAGCAAAGCGCCAGGACACGACAATATAAGGAATGAACAACTGAAATATATGGGTGAAGAGGAGGAAATAATGTTACATAGATTGTTAAACACAGTGTTTAAGCTTGAAGAAATACAGGAGGATTGGAATAAGGAGGTGATCTTTCCAGTACATAAGAAAAAAGACATCGAAAGCTGTAGCAACTACAGAGGTATATCGCTGATATGCACTGCTGCCAAGGTATACGAGACAATCCTAAAAAGGAAGCTTAGAGAGGCAACGACGGATACAATGGAAGGAATACAGTGTGGATTTAATAGGGGACATTCAACGCAGGACCACATATTCGCGATAAAGAAACTCACAGAATGGTCGATAGCACAGAACGACAAATTATTGGTGGTAATCGTGAATATGGAGAAGGCTTTTGATGAGTATCTAGCAAAAAATATGGCAGATTCTCAAAGAAAGAAAAGTGTGTGAGAAATTAAGAAATGCAATTAAAGGCGTACACAGAGAGACAAGTAATTACATAAGAACAAAGAATGGGAAATCAGAACTATTCATAACCACAAAGGGTCTACGACAATGAGGAGCACTGAGCCCAATCTTGTTCGTATTGTTCATGGACAACATAATGAAGAACATAAAAAAATCAGACAAGGAAGGTGGAGGAATGTACATTTGCGGGTGATATTGCAATACTGGCAATGAGCGAGACAGATCTATAGTACAAATTGAATATATGGAAGAACTAGTCCAGCATAACATGAAGATAAGTGTAGAAAAAACAATAATGTAAACATACAACTAGAGGGGTATAAATCGAACAAGTGAAATCCTTTAGATACCTGGATTTCATCGTAGACAGTAGGCGAAATATAGATCTCGAAATAGACAGCAGGATAGAGGCGGCAAAGAGGAGCTTCGGTGCAATGAACAGAACAATCTTGAACAACAAAGAAGTGACAGAAAGGACAAAAATTTCACTGTACGAAACAATATATAGGCCGACACTATTGTATGAGAGTGAAACATGGGTAGAGAGAATCAAAAATAAAATAAAAGCAGCAGAAATGAGGAGGTATTTGAGAAAAGTGGAGGGAGTCACGAGATTGGACAGAGTGAGAATACGAATGGAGAGTATACTTAGCACTATAGAATAAGAAGCAGTTGGACTGGTATGGGTATTTATTACGAAAGCTTGTGGATAGGCAAGCCAAGATAGTGTGGAATCCAAAATCGGCAAAAAGGAATAGAAGGGGTTGACCACAACAGACATGGGAGAACAACATAGAGGAAGAAGAGAAGCAAGAGAGATGGAAATGGACAGGAAGATAAGGAAGGAAACGGTGAAGACGATTAAGAAAATACAATCTCGACACCCAAAAGAGTATAGAGATTTAAATAATTATATTACTAAACATTTTTTCTTTTAGGAAAAAAACTGAGAAAAAATTATTACGAAATCGTGATAATCATCTTGGTAGCAACGATATTACTCCATAGTCCAAAAACTTTTATGACAGGAAATTCTTTAAAAAAAGTATAAAATAGTTACAGAAAATACAAAGCTCAATTAAAAAGAAATTATAAAATGCCACCATAACTACGATTTACTGTCATTCTCAATATTGTAACTGAGAAATTACGAAAGTAGAGACCTTATAAGAATGTGCTGGAATTCAAAGCAAATAAAACGAAACGTTTTGGAATTTTAACAATCATAAATAATTCACGTGAGAAGCGAGAGTGCGGACTATTTTAAATTCAATTAATTGTATGGTAGCGTATCCGACGTTGTCATGATAAGAAAAGAGTTTAAAGCGTCAGCGTTCGATAGCACCGAGGTAACAAGTTCGCTTGCAAATGTGCAATTATTTTTCATAAATGGTACACACGCATTATTCTATGACTACGGCAGTCATGCGAGGCGAGGGCATTTGCATATCAAAGACTGCATCCGTATCGAAATGCGCCGCATTCTGGCATCAAAGAATTGTGCGACGTTGGTACTCAAATACAATTTATGGCAGCTCGTATCAAGTTACCGAGTAATAATCCATAATTTGTATGAATTGTTTGCTATTACCTAAACTGCTAATGAAAAACTGCCACAATTTTACCCTCGCACTGCTGTAATTTTACCTAATATTACACATTAATCTCGTCTTTTAATGTGCTCGCGACAACGTACTCTTTGTCAGTAAATCTCGGTGAGTAACGGATAATAACGACGGCATTAAATTTACAAAAAAAAACTTTCTGTAATCATAGAGCCTTTTAAAGTAATGAGAAATTGATTATTTGACAAGCCATGAGTACGGGCTATTTAAATAAATTGAAGAAGCTGCATTTTAGCGAATACTTTACACAAAAGGTAATAAGCACTTGTCGCTAACAAACATCCGTACATAACAAACCTTTTATACGAAAATGTAATTACACATCCATCATATTCGCTATCGCAAAAAATATATTCAAGCAAAACTTTTAATTGACATTATTTATACCAAACAACGAAAAATAAGACTCGTTACGAAACTATTCATTAAAGGATTGAAACTCGTACGCAGATTGGATTTAATGAAACATTTTAAAATTCTACCTGGAACGGATAGATTTTATAATTGGAACGGAGATAAGGGATGAGTTTTTTCTAAACTAGGTTAACTGAAAAACTACGTCATTGACAGACACCCTTAGCACAAATTGCATACATCCAAATATATACTTAGGATATGCTAAAAAGTGTTAGTAAATCAGCACTTCGAAATGCATTAGTGTAAAAATACATTTAGGTTGTCCTTCATTAACACGTTCCGGGCGTGTATGAGGGAAGTAAAATAACTCAGCTGCAGCATGTAGGATAGGAAGTAAGTGGAACTTTATGGTTAACTGCATCAAGATGTTCCCATCTGCGAAACAGTCTTAATTGGGGCTATAATCGTGCTCTATTTTTAAACGGACTAATCTGTTGTCTTGCATAATCTCATGATGATGTACAGCTTCTTTCATGCTTTGTTAGTCCCAAGGATTTTATTAATATTTTGTTTAATCCCACTCGTGCACATTGTCAATTTACATCTTAAAAGATTATGTTAACGTTGTAGCAATCGGCTATGTGTGATGGATTGGGGCTAATGTCTCATTTTCTCATTTGTTATAAAAGTTAAAAGCTAAAAATGTATTAGTATCAATAAAAACACGAAACAATGAGTATATCTAAATACCGAGACAAGTAGAGTCCCCATTATTCCGGACATATAAAAAAACGTTTTGGAAAATCTGAACACACAGTTGGGCTTATTCGCAAAAGCTTCACGTATCTTAAAGATTAGTAAATCAAATGACCGAAGTGAAATAAACTGATTAGAAACATAAGTTTCTCGTAGATATCATTTGTACGGATGTCCCAATTCACACAAAAAATGAGGATAATTAAACCGTAGGGCGCTTCCGAAAAAATCGAAATAAACAATAAAACAGAAGCTTATCGCTCGATTTATGATTTAATATTCGTTCCGTATTTGATCGGGGGGATTATTAATGGCGGACATCGGTCAGGTTGCGGGGACAAACAAAACGGCATCCCGTGGTGTAACGAAAACAAATGATCGTGTGTTATAACGCTTTCACGGGCTTGATTTTAAGTGATGTTCATACAATCAAATACGCACATTAGACAAATGGCCCACTTTCTGCCGGAAAAAATCGCAACATAAAGCGCATAAAACGTCGCCTTTTTAGATTGAATTTATTTAAAGGACTTAAATAGATTTATTTCATGGTGGTGTTAAGTAACATCACGAATGCTGGATCGCAAACACAAATCAAATTAATTGCGTTAGATGAACCGGCGGCGGTGTTCCTTGCAAAATTTTAATTTTAAATGCTAAATTGTTTCTAAGATTGTAATGGTAGTATGGAATATATTTTCAGATTAAAACGTCTAAAAATTAAAACAATTCTACTTACTGTTTTAAGCGAATTTTTTTTAATGGCATACCTGCAAAAGAAAGAAAAATGATCATTACATACTCTTAAAATATTCATTTCATAGAGCAAAACCATATACATCTATCGCGATTTTTAACGTGGAGCAACATCCGTTTTAATTATTCCTTGTTGAAAATTCACACAAACAATTCAGAGTGCAAACACGACTTGGGTAATACACACTATGTTTCGTTTACCTATGTCCGCTGCTAACAAGAAGGAAAATAATTTCCCTCGTACATTATCTAAAATCTAGAATATGTTAGAGTATACCGGTAAATTTAAAGTTTTAAGTCGGTGTGGTCGCTTTTAAATAATACATGCTGTACACGCAAAATGTTGGTCCTTGAAAAGACTTTTTTCTTTTGTTTCTTGAAACAAGATTTGGAATCAGGAACTTTTTATTTGTTTATTAAATTTAAATAGGAGCTTGTACATACATCCCTTTTCCGAACACTCATAATAAATAGTATCAATGCGATTTTTGTTACATGCGTTCATTAT
>JAUIMW010002134.1:0-11160 GCA_033557785.1 Enochrus cinctus | reverse complement strand
CTAGATCCAACGGGGTACGAACTGGGTGTAAGTTATCCAAGGCCTCTTCTATATCGGCCCTTAGGAAAATCACTCTGGCCTTATGATTTTGTCTGCGTTGCCTACTGCTAATTTCCACCACTCTGCGATGAGGCAACTTGGTCTGAAGATGTTCATTGACCTTTGCGCCGTTGAAGTTTGCTTCTTCAAGTGCTAGCAAACTTATCTCATACTGCGACCAAGGTTCTTTTGCATCTCCCGCGGATGCAACCTCCTCGTATACAGTCGCATACCAGCGAAGCTCGCAAGAGCTGCACCGCAGAGTGGACACTCATCCACCAACAATTTCACCAGGGTTGAGAAACAATATAATACACCACTTTTTTCTTTTCCCACCAAACACAGAGCATTGCCTTCTTGCCGAATCGATCTGGGTTTGCAGTCGATGTTGATGGATTAAAATTCCATCCATTTTTCATCGCTAGTAACGATTCGATTTAAAACTGATTTTCTTTCATGTCTTTGAAGCAAAATTTCAAAATTTGAAGCAAATCTTTGAACAGTGAGACTACAGCTCTAAAAAGTTCGTTGTTATTCCATTCAAACCACTCCCTGAGGTTCTTTAGCCATGAATTTCGTCTCCTTCCTACTGATCTCTTTCCTTGGATATTTCCCTACATAATAGTTTGTATGTATACGTCTCATTACCTCCACGTTGGTTATTCTTTTTATCCATGAAATCCCCAGCCTCTAGTCTCCTCACGTCCATTACCTTCAGCGTCCACACTTCCATCCCACAATATAGTACACCATATCTTTGCTGCTATTGTTTTGGTGCTTAGGTATTTGTATTCTCTTAGCCTTTCAATAGATTTATTCCTCACATATGTATATTCTACAAATGTCTTGAGTTGTTTCGGTTATTAGCATATATTTTGTTTTGCTTATGTTCAGAGATAATCCATACTTTTCGCTTCATGTATTCCCGCTGAAATGTAGTTTTTAAATGTAAAGTGTCGTAGTATTATTAATATTGTTCTAATACATTAAAATTAAAAAAGAAATATAAATTTATTTTCTTGCCTTTTGACACTTTTCTATCTCCATGGCATCATTTAACAATAAAAAACTTAAAATTTTTTTTTTTTTTCAATAAACACAAAATGAATACAATGCAATATCACTCCCTATTTTCTTCAAAATGTGCTCTAGAAATTTCCGACATCTTCCGCAGAAGCGCCCTCTTTTTCTTCTGCCAATCCTTCAAATTGTTCAGCAGCATTTCTCTCTCCTCTCGTTCAATTCTATCTAAACTCTCCTCCGAGGGCATTATACCTATACTACCTGACAGTTCCAGTATCTTCATGTCTTCGGTTGCTATAGTTCTTTCGCTTATGATTTGTTTTTCAATGTCTTCCGCCGTAGACTTATCTACATCAGGCGACTGTTCTGCATTGCGAGACTGATTTTTTTCATCCCCTTTTTTATCTTTAGACTTCTTCTTATGCTTCTTTTTCCCGCTACACCGGCATTTTTTAGACTTATGTGGCTTTGGAACTTCAACGGGTTGATCTGCGAACTCTGGGGGTACAAAAGGGCTAAATGGTGCACCCCTGTAAGGCGTTGGAGGACCTGGGTAAGCGTTGAAACGCGGCAGCGGTGAGCCCGAGTAGTTAGATGGGATTCTCATAGGACTTCTGTAAGGTGACGGGGGAGGACCACATGTGCAAGGTACATCACTCCTGGATATTCTGTTATAATTTTGAAGATTATATGGCGACACGCTAGGGCTGGTATAAGGATAAATTGGTCGTCCAGACCTTTGCGATGCAAATGATCCTTCAAAAAACTCTTGAGTGGGCTCTTGGATTGCCTCTCCAAAACTCTCGGATCCAATACATGTTATGTCTATTGGAGAATCTGGAGCTTCATGGTACGAAGAAAATCTCAATCTCTTGGCGCTTGCGTTGGCCGCACATTGTTGCCCTAAAATATTTCACACTTTTCACTTTATCGAATAATACTATCATTTATGTGGTGAATCTGAGAAAGAACAATAAAACTTTTGTATTTACTTTCAGTGGCACCAGAGTTATAAAACTCGCCAAAATAGTAGCAGCACAAATTAAAATAAAAAAAAAACGTTCAAAAACTTTTTTCTTTAACTTATTATATAAGGAGTATAATAACTAACGTTAGTTCTTATCATCCTAAATTATCCTTCAGAGTCTTCCTTGGTTGGTGTTTCTGCCTCTTCTGCGGGTGTCGACACAGGCGCGGGCTCCTCGCTAATTTTCGCCACTTCAGCAGGTTCCTTTGGCGTTTCTTGAGGACTTCCTATAGCGCTTTCTTTGACTGGAGGTGCAGGACTCTTCGGAGTAGCCTCTTCTTTCTTGCCTTCTTTAGATCTACTTCTTTTCTTGCGTTTTCTTTTTTTGCACGCGCAGTCTTCTACAGTAGTGTTACTGGGAAAGCTACTGCCATCAGGTTGCCTTAAATTCAGAACATTTTCGTGCGTGCTTGGTAAGAGTGGTCTTCCGTAAGATCCAGAAACGTGACCAGGAGGCATGATGAAGCTACTTATAGGTGTACTTGATAAAGATCCTTGCGTCATACTGTCCTGGAAAGGAGACGGGACTCCTCCGAAGGACGCAGGTCTTCCAACTGGAGACATTGAGAGTCCCCCGGACATTTTCCCGCAACAACTTCTGCAAAGTTCTGCCAAATTGCCCTCCCCTACTGAGCTTCCTGCGAAACTACCAAAAGCCGAAGAACCAAACGAAGAACCCCCAAGTGAAGGTTGACGCAATTGCTGTGGGCGAGGGAAAAACTGTTTTCGTCTAGGCAGAGGCGTCGGGGGTGGTACATACTTTGATCTGTAGCTTGTTACTGGGGCAATCGGAGTAGGGTATGGTGTTGGTGAAGTTTTTCCCACAACAGGGTAAACAGGTGTAATAGGTGATCCGGGGTATATCATTGTTGGGGGGTAAAAAGGGGGGGTGACAGGGTAAAATCCTCCCCCCCCCCCCCCCCCCCCCCCCCCCCCCCCCCCCCCCCGACAGGGTAAAATCATCCGGTAGGTGGTGGAGTTCCGGGCTGACAGTCGAATATACCAGGTGAACATCCGGGTGAACCCGGATAACCAGGGTAACCTGGGTAAGTTGGAGTAACAGGATAGCCAGGGTAAGCAGGATAATATCCTTGTCTTGGAGAACCAAATGAACGTGGTGATCCAAACGGGGGAGAACCGCCGAAGCCTAGGGAGCAAGCTCTGTCTGGGGAACCAAATATGCCAGAAGGAGAAGGGGGATTGGAAACGGTTGGGGAAGGAGCCATTGCTTGAAAATCGTCTACTAAAGGAAACGGAGGAGAACCGCCCAAGCCTAAGGAGCAAGCTCTGTCTGGGGAACCAAATATGGCAGAAGGAGAAGGGGGATTGGAATAGGTTGGGGAAGCAGCCATTGCTTGAAAATCGTCTACTAAAGTGTGGAGTCTTTCCATGTTTCTTTGGAAGCTTCTTTCGGCTTCGTTTATGATATTACTGAGATCTCTGTTAATTCTTTCTCGAAAGTCTATATCTCCTCCGGAAAGATTTTGTTGGTTCTCTTCAAAAGGTGCGACATTTAAAGTGATGTTGACGCTTGGTAAATCTCCTACAGCAGTATCTTCTACTGGGTTTGCCATGAGAATGCGTACGCTTCCCATTGTAGTCTCGTAATCTGAATCTAAAAATTGAATTATGTTAAAATACATTTTGCTATTCGTAGTAAGGCCCAAAAGGTGGAAACTGAGTTAGGTAGCCAAGAAACTAAACCTAGGCAAATATATAAAAAGATCTTTGGGACCTTACTACTTACCTTAGAATTTTCTCAATTTTTTCACAAACCGAAGTGTAAATACAAAAGTTTCATTGAAAATTGTTGGATCGTTCCCTTATAATGGTTCTTTGAAATGAGTATTTTTGAATGCACTGAGAGAAACACTTACGGTCAGATCTTGCTCTGTCAGGGCTACTCAGAACAGAAGAGTCTTGAGTTTTTCCACTACTTTTGGTTTCGTTTGCAATGCTTTGAGTTTTGCCAGTTTCTGATGTTTTACTGTCACGTGATATTTCACTATATTCAGAAGCTCCAGAAGCGTTGCTGCTGATTGACGTGCCACTTCCGCTCATGCCACATGTTGCACATGTGGAGTCACCTGTCCGGTTTGATTGCTGACTGTACGTATAGTTTGCTGCCTGTCGTCTTTTTGCATCTTCTTTCGCTGTAAACAAAAATAAAAAAAGTTTACGCTACCTTCTTAATTTATTATATATTTCAAGAATTCCAAATTACAAAAATACCAACAAATCTTAATATTTATATTTAGCCATTATATAACATTTATTTATACGTTTTATTTACAAAAAAATATCTAATTGGTTTTGCGAACATTTAATAATTTATTTCAAAATTCCCTAATGTTTTTTTGTCCTTTCGACTATAGCGTTTTATCACTTCGACTCTTATTTATGGTGTTTCTTCTCTGCTGTTGCCATTTATTTAAATTCTTGAGCATCTCTTCCTTTTCCTGTTCTTCAATTCGAAGCAGACTGGCCTCCGAAGGATAAAGACTCAACACGTCCCCAGTTGTATTAAGAGCGGTCTTTTGACCGGTTGACTTGGCTCCGTTGCTTCCTTCCGTAGTAAGGTACGTCGCGTTAGGGTTCTGGTTTGTAACAGTTTGTTCGTCAAACTCGGGGCTTTCTTCCCTGGTGGTAGCAACCAAACTTTTAACTTCCCCTATACAAACGCCATTTTCATCTTTCTTGGACCGCCTCTCAGCGCTACATGGCCGCTTGGTGTCGCTCTTAGGCTGAGGTTCTGCAAACAAATCGTCATCATTCGCTATTGGCCCTTGGGCACCTCCCCGTTGGCGCCCCTTCTTTGGCTTGCATCCGCAAGGATCGTCGTTTCTGGAATTACCTCTTCCTGAATTAAACGTGGCGTTGCCTCTACCTCTGCTTCCTGCGTTAAACGTGGAGTTGCCTGGCGATGCATATGTCGCGTTGCCTGCACCATACGTGGCGTTACCCGCACCATACGTCGCGTTGCCTGCATCATACGTGGCGTTACCCGCACCATACGTCGCGTTGAACGTGGCATTGCCTAGTGCATTAAACGTTGCGTTGTTTCGAGCAGGTGATCTGTTTCGATATCCCGTTTGATAACCTTGGCCCAGTCCAAAACCTCCAAAGCTTTGGGGAATCTCGTAGGATTTGTGTCCTACAGGTGGTGTATCTAGATAATTTGGAAGTGATTCATAGTGAGTGGGCGGAGGAGTTCCTGGCCTTAATGATGATGTTTGGTCCGCTGCATTACTATCATAGTATTCAGTAACAGACTGTGTGTAAGTTTCGGTGCCGCCATCAGGCCTTTCCGTCACGGAGCTCACTTCATTTATTACTGTTGTTCCACCTCTTCTTTGAGTTGGACCTGAAATATCATCCCGTGTTAAAATTTGACAAATTTTATAGATTAATTACTAGAATACTATGATGTGGAGGGACGTTCATCATACATAAGGCCAGAACTAATCAAACTGAAGCAATATTGTTCAGATATCAAATTTAAATAATCATTATTGCGTCTTTACGCATAATAATTCTTTTCTTGGTGTTTGAGAAATATGAGACTTCTATGGTATTAATATATTGGAAAAATTCAGAGTCTCTGAAAAAGAACTTTCTGCATTTCACTTTTTGAATCATGTTGAATCCCTCATATTCCAAAATTGTTTTTTCTGTAAGTGTTTAATAAGCTGTGCCTCCTCTTTCAAAGTCTTCAGCAAAAACCAATCCGTGGCTGCCTTCTTCACGAATGGCAATCTAAGGAAGAAGTAGTTAGCTAGTTTAGTATCGTTTGGGGAAATACAATCACGATCATCATTGTTACAAAAACACCTTAAATTCGCAATGTTTTCTTTTATAAAAAAAACATTCATCGTAATTTTTTGAAAGATATTTCGAAGGAAGAATCGTCGCAATGGTGCGAAATGAAATAATGAACATCCCAAATCATAGCACTAACAACAAAAAAAAAACTAAAGTAATCTTACTAGCCAACCAGCTACCGTTGCCCTCGACTGGGATATTAGTCAAATTAGCAGCAGTACTTTGAAACGGTGGGTTGAACATAGAATTATCATAGGCGGTACTTTCAGCTCTTGGATTAAACCCAGGAGGAAGACCATAATAACTATTTGTGTCTATTCGAGGAGGAGGATAAGCAGGGCCAACGAAAGTACCTCCCAGCCCTCCAACACTAGTTGCTGCATCCGATACGTAAGAAGGACTTGCAGTTCTATAACTATTTGATGTGCAGTGAGGACAAGCTGAAAAGGAACTTGTGTCAAACAAAAACAACTGTTATCATCAAAGAAGTCACTACCTGGAATTGATCCTCCTGACATAGTGTAGTTTTTCGCACAGTGTGCGCAACCTCCTGAAGATCCGGTTGATCTACTGTAACTCCTCGAGGAAACTCCAGCACCACCTCCACCACCACCTCCAAACCCAAATCCTTGAAAACACCAAACGTTCAAAAACTGCAAAAGTCACTGCAAGGAGACTTACCAAATGGATCAGCTCCAAAACCACCTCCTTCGGGAGCATATCCGTAAGCTTCGTCGTCTCCAGAACTTGAGCTCCAGGTCGGTGCGTTAAAAGTCATAGACTCTATCATGGTGGAGTAGGGATCGAAGAAACTAGTATCGTCTGCGGCTGAAAGGGAGAGTTAAGAACAGTTATTTGTTGTAATTTAACTTTTCGTCTCAAACGCCTGCGCTTTTTTTGTCTTTGACGGTTAGATTCGGCCAGGATGCCCAAAAAAGTATCGACACTAGAAAAAAAACGAAAATAGAGGATGTGGAAGATGGTCGATTGCCCAAGAAGAGTTTTGATAAGACCACATGCAATTCAGGTTTTACTGCAAACAATATTTTAACTGAAGAGGTTAAGAAATCAAAATGGCCCTGCCCATATTAAGTTCGAATAGCATCAATAGTCAGAAGAGTTGTCAAATTATCTTGATATCATTGAATTGAAAAATAAGTATATAAGTAATATAAGACTCTTTTTTCAATTCCTTCTCTTACATATGTTGTATTTGTATGTAGTTTTTACTACTAAAATTTTTTACAGTACAGAAAGTCTAATGGTGTTCGAACTTTCGAACTGCCACTTATACAGACATTTTGGAGTTTGTGATTAAAAGTAACTTTATTTGGAGAACCCTTGTTCTTCCTCTCCTTACATATGAAGAACACACAAGATGGGTTCGACACAAACAAAAGAGAAAGTCGTCATTGTCCAGGCTGGGAGTGAGTCGGCAACAGTCACAATATCAGTATACCTTAGTGAAGTCTTGCTCATCTTTATGGCCGTGATGATCGTCGTAGCTTAAAGTTGGGCCATTTGGAAATTAGGATAAGTCGATCAAAACATCCGCCATGGCCAAATTTGATTTGACTGCTACAAGTTTGATTCCAACAACAGATAAAGAGGAGGACAAAATCAACCAAATGAGGCTATTGAATTGCAGGAGGCAATGCTGGATAATGATGGTAAGAAGTTGTTGAGTCAGTTCGTTCTTAAAACTAGATTACCTACCGATGCCAATTTGCGTTTGTCTGATTTTTATATCATTATGGACGCGTTGCCATAGCCACAGCCATAGGCATAGCCATAGCCATAGCCATAGCTATAGACATAGTCATAGACATAGCCATATCCATTTAACATGAAACATCCATTGAGTTAATAACTGGCGAATTAATTAATGAATTGACGACAAATTAATTATCGATTAATTAGTTATTTTTAAATTTTGTACCTCCAGATCTTCCCATTGATCTAGTAGCATTTCCTCTCGATCCGTAAGTTCTATTTCCTCCGCTCCCTGGGCTCCCTCCGTATGGTGCCGCTGATAAATAAGTGGCCTCCCTTGGCAAAGGACGAAACGATCCTTCACGCACGCTATCTACTGCTTCTTGAAACGCCACCGCCATCCTTGCACAAGGCGACGTACAATCGTCCCTCACTGGAGCCACCGTGTATACTTGACGGAAGGGCGCCACGTACGCCTCTTCATCGGGTGCTGTTCCAGAGGTTCCAAGCCCCGTGTCTGAATTAGTTGGTGAGGTGTAGTACCTCCTATAGCTTTGGGAACGATCCCTTCTTGGAACCGGCCCGTGTGGCACTCGAGTTAAATCTTCCAACACTTTTTCTTTCTTCCTTTTACCTTTATCTGATGGTATGTCGCCTATCCCAGTTCTGCGAAACTCTAAATTACTGTAAAGCGTGTGGTTCTCAGACTCATTCTTGGACGAAGGAATTGTGTCACCATGGACGTTGTTTCTTATGGTAACGCGAGAAGAACCCCCAGAAGAACTTTCGAGTCTTGTTGTGCTTGAGGATTCGGAAGTTGGAAAGTCGGTTTCATAAGGGCTTTCGTTCTCTGAAAATGCTATGTAGTCAAATTGAACTTATTAAAAAGATTTTATGTTACCGTATATCTCTTGAACGTCTAAGTCTTTAGATCTGTTATATTTCGAAGAAGAGTAGGAACCCGTGCCTTGGTAGCCTGACGAACTCTCCTCTCGGTTCTTCTTGGCTGCTTCAGCATCTATAGAAGAAATATAGATTAAAAAAGCTCACACAAGCATTAGCTTGTTCAAAGACCGTTTTGCTTAAGAGATTCCTTGTACACTTCATATTGTTCTTCTGACGCTAAGGAATACGTATCGTCAGTGTGATAGTTACTGGAGAGTTCTTCGATCGGCGCGGGGCGACCATCTTTATCGTAATCTATAAATTAGCAAAAATATTGTTTTGTGTTCTCTGAGTCATGTTATCAATTCACTAAGGGCCAATACTTACATTTATCTTGCGATAGTCTATCCCTAACCAAGCTGGTTCTCGTTCCTTGGTTGCTCTGAGTCGGGGTATCCTTATAAGTTGGCTGTTGATAATTGTATTGCTGGGGTTCCTGTCTTAGCCTTTGAGGTGCCTCTGCTTCTTAAGAAAAATTATAACTTACTTGAAAACTTCACATATTAATAAAAATACCTTTGGAGATGTTCATGTAAAGGCCGTCATAGTTTGGGGCGCTTCCTTGGTTATGCACGGGCGCGGTGTGACCCTGCTGGCTTAAGTTCAGGACTTCTGAGCTGAGATGCAAGCGCCTTTGTATCTGAGGATCCGCTGTTATGCACGTGCGACTCCCCGAAGGAGATGTTGATCTGCTTCGCGGCATTGGGAAGTTACCATGCGTGCTTCTTATGGGCGAAGGCCATCTCACGTGAGACTTGTATACGGTAGGGTCGTCTAATGAATACATAAACTGCAATAACCATGGTATCGAGACTTGTTTACGTACCTTTGAAGTAGTCCAGAGGTTTTGGGATGTAACAAGGAGGCGCCTGCATTGGAGGAGTCTGCCTTACTGTTGGGTAAGGACGAGGCGTGGTTGGTCGATCGAATGCTGAAGGTGCTCGCGGCATCCCGTGTAGTACTGTATCGTCGATAGGTGGCGGTGGCGTAGATCCAATAGCGTCAGAGGCGCCTAGAAATAATGAACCGGAATCGTCTTCAAACTTAGGTCCGTTAAATTCTTCGATTTCTTCAGAAACCACTTTTCCTCTGTTGGTTTCAGTGACGAACCTTTTCCTCACTACGGTTCTTGTGGGGGTTAAGTCTCTTGGTGGGCCTCCGGGTGCTCTAGAAAGGGAGCTGACTCTCGGCTTGTGCTTAATAAAGTCGGCGTAGCGATCTTCTTTTGGAGATACGAATAAATAAAGTCATATTCTGGTCGGATGGTTTCTAAAGTGTATCTTACCTTTTAATTGGTTCCTGTTGTTACTTACAGGAGTCTTTGACGTCACGATGAGTGTTCTGCTATTCCGAAGCTGAGAAGGTACTTCGATCACCGCAGTTTCGTTTTCTTTGATTGATCCTTTTGGTATAATTATATTTTGAAGGATGTCACACCCATTTATACCTTCCTCCATTGCCAGTTAGCATTATTCACGAGAATTTTTTTAATGATTTCATTTGGGCCCAAATTTATTAATTTGTCAAGTTTGACAATTTTGTGGATGGTTAGTTCAATTGTCTGTTTTTTTATGACATGGATAGCTGGGTTTAAAAATATCAGCACTATTACCTTAGCAGACATGATTATTGAAGAAGTCTGAGCTAGGGACCCTGGTGTGAGCTCTGGAATTTCTTTATGTGCCATGGAAACTACTGAATTATTGATTCGATCTTCAAATTTCTTTTAATCCTCTTGTCAAATTACACATGGGAAAAAAGCATGACTGTTTCCTCTTCTATAGTTCCCGCTGGTATGGCGTCCCAAACCTTTGACGGAACTCCGCAGCGATCCCTTGACCGGTATTACGCACAGGTCACCACGTTTTTACTCAGTGACACCGTAGCGAAACTTCTTCCCACTGGCGGCCTCCTTAAGAAATTCCTGAAGGAAAGGGGTGACTTTTTCTGCTGCCAGAACAGCTACCCTTCCTTCATTGTCGTCGTTGTCCCATCGATAGCCTGCTAGGCGATCAGAGTGCACAACCATGGCCCGCCCTCTTGACGTCTTCACATTAATTCTCTTCAGGATCTTGCATGGACCTTCCCACTGAGTTTGCAATTTGGATGAGTAGCCTTTCTTCTTTTGCGGATTGTAGAGTCTGACTAGATCTCCTTCCTGGAATTCCTTGCTGTTGGTTTTGATGTCGTCTCGGGTCTTCATCTTCTCCGTGGCCATATCCAGGTCTTGTCTGGCGAAATTATGTACTTCATTCAGCCTAGCGGTTATCTCTTCTACATAACCTTCGCCTGCTTCTTCTTGTTTAAAAGGACATCCATAATTGTGGTCAATGGGCAACCTCATGACCCGTCCGAACATCCTCGATTGACTCACTTTCGTGCTCTCGTGGCTGGAGGATCGATACGCCATCATAAACAGGTCTAAATACTGGTCCCAGTCTCGTTGGTTTGTGGAGACTTTCGCCAAGTGCTTGCTGATAGTCCTGTTCATCCTCTCAACCATGCCATCAGATGGGGGATGTAAAGGCGTTGTCCTCGTTTTGTTTATGCCCAGGCGGTCGCAAAGGCTCTTCATCAGTGTAGACTCGAAG
>JAUIMW010002133.1:0-11160 GCA_033557785.1 Enochrus cinctus | reverse complement strand
AATACAGTCCCTCTGCAACCAATTTTTCTCAATTTAAACAATAACTTATCGTGAGGAACCATGTCGAAGGCTTTCGTCAGATCTAGAAATATCGCTAAGCTTTTATTTTTTCTATCTAAAGCGCTGTAGATATGCTTCGTTAGCTCTAATACTGCATCTTTAGTGCTTACCCCTCCTCTGAAACCATATTGTTTGTCATATAGTACTTTATGTTTGTCAAGATAGAGCATTAATTGTTTTTTCAAACATTTTTCGAAAATTTTTGCAACATTGCTTATTACACTTATGGGTCTGTAATTTTCCAGTTTTGATGTACTAAAAAATGTATGCTATTTACATATTAAAAGTGACAGCAAGAAAGTCATACTGCATACTTGCTTGACCACTCAGTTTTAATTTTTTAAATCTTCGGAGCATGCAATCAGCACTCTTGACTGGTCGGATCGCCTGGCTAGAATCCTGACCTATCATACCCATGTATATTTGATGTTATTAACTTTAGGTTCTTCTCTTATGTTAAATGCTTGGTTAGAAAAATGCTTGCATCCGTGTTTGGAAGGGTTTGGTTTATTTGTTTAACAAGCAACAATCCATGTGATCTCGCCTTTTCCAGCCGTTGGTTTCTTACATGACGTTTTTTTATTTGTACAATGATCAGTGTTATGTACTCTGTATATCATCTTTGATATACTTAATGTTTATAGCTTCGGCAATACTCGCCATCATATTAAACAGTACCTTTCCTTAGGTATTCCGTTTATTTCTGCCTTCCATCGCCTCCATTCTCAACCACACGTCAACATTCTCTTTTCTTAGAATACCTACCGTAAGTAACTGTTCATATACTGCACCGTGCACATAATCTCTTCTGTTATTGACCCCTGCATGTTAGTCACTGTTGATTCTACATCACTCTTTATCTTGCAAGCCTCACACTTCCACTATTATTTGTTTGCGACGAGGTTCTTAGCTTATTAAACTCTTCCGGAGATACACTGATTCATGCAATGTGGAATGGTTTTTTTACATTGTCCAGATCACTGCAGATAGTCGTTATTTGGATTCGCGGTACTAGTGTGCTGCTTTGCATGCTCTTCACCCAGTCTTCTCCACTTGACTTCAAAACCCTACTAATTACATTGAAATTAATTTTTTTTTGAAAATCACCATTCTACATTGATTCTATACTATGTAAATAAGTTTGATATTGGATAATTAAGATGGAAAAAGTAAAGTATGAAGGAAAGTTGGAACAAAATTGAAAATTAAAAGTTAGTATTTATAAATCAAATCATGAATCGATGGGTATATTTAGATATCCTGAGAGCCACTTTACTTCTAAGTCTAAATTAGATCTTGGTAAGAACTGGATTTTTTAACAAGGTCAAGATCTTAAGCACACAGCTGCTTGTTCTATAATGATCCACCTGAACCACCCGATTTGGACTATATAGAAAAATTAGAGAATTCATCATCACATGTAAATAAACTAAAAAATTCTGCAACTTTAATTGACCATATGTTCATGAATGGAAATTATGCTATTTCCATCATCATCGGAACTACATACAAAAGGGGTGCTCCTTGGCTGACCTCGAATATTAAATTTATGAGGTCTTTAAGGGATAAAGCACTTAGAAAATGTGAAAGGAGTGGTGGTGAGGATGCCTGAATATGGGGAAGGAGTTTCGAAAACTAAATCCTAGTAGTAACTAATCCTCATTTTCCCTGCTGCCTCATAATGCTGACCTATTAAATCAGTATTTTGTTTCTGTCTATGGGAGCGCTAGTGACATACCAATTGAACTTATGAGTTTTTACGTTAATAATAGGTATACTGAGTTTGAGGATGAATTAGTATTTACAACTGTTTCTGTGGAGGAGGTATATTATATACTTTATATTACTTAAAATCAAATTTAATGCTATAGGAGCTGATCTCATATCTGCAAGGATGTTGTGATTATGCTGCCCCACCATTCTAAGTCCACTTACTCATATTGTTAATAGTTTTTTGTTGGAGGGTGTATTCCTTCAAGCTTAGAAGGAGGCGCATATCAATTTCATACCTAAGAACAAGATCTTTGACCAATAAGTATTTTGTCACTTCTCTATAAAATACTAGAAAGAACGATCAATTTTTTACCTGTGTCATCGATGTCATCTTGAAAAGTTTGCTTCCCCATACGGAGTTCGGATTAAGACCTGGTTTTAGTTGTTCTTCTGCCCTTTCCTCGGTTGTTGATTATGTTTTATGTTCCCTTGATGCTGGTTCCCTCTATGAATTCTGCAACTACTTCGCGGATACAGAATGAACAGAATTCTTGCCTAAGATTTTCCAGACCTTGAAGTTTGGTCATTGGCTGTGTATGGAGGATAAACGTGAATTGCAATCACAAGTTTTCTTTCATAAAATTACTAAGTATGGAACTCTTCCCTACCCCCATGACAGATCCTACTGCACAGAAGTGCATAATCTGAATTTCAAGCATAGAGGTCTTCTTATTATGCTCCGCTTTAGGGATTCTTATTATTCCAACAGATCGTTTTCATATAATATTGCATTGTATTATCAAAAAAATAAGATCTCTTTTGCACACAGGTGTGTTTTCTAACTTCGCGTCAAGAACATGTTAATGCGTCTTCAAATTCTTCAAATGAAAGGAAAAACAACCCAGTTTATTGAACAAGCTCAAAATACACATAAAGCAGTTTGGCAAATAATAATGAATCGTAAAAGATAGAAAAGCAGTCAAATATAACAGGTAAACAAAAACAAAGTATTAGAAATATAATAAAATAAACAAAAAAAATTAACTCCTACTTGAAAATAAAAGAAATTTTACTGACAAAGGAACTAACACAATTCGTGAGTAAGAGGAATTAGCAAGCAACAACATGGCTTTCAAAAAACAAATCAACTGTTTCGGCTATGATGATAAAAGTGGATACAATCGTCAATACGTTCAACAATAAAAACAATGCAAGTAGTGTACTGTAATCTACAAAAAGCTTTTGATAGCGTACCACAAGAAATTTGTTTTAAAATGTTTTTTTGCACTAATAGCCGTAGATGCTGATGTGCAATATTAAACAAACAAAATGTTTTTTTTTTTTTTTTTTAGTTGGATTTCTTTTTTAATTCCTGCATCTTGCTGAACTTTGAGATATTTAAGCTTCTAATGATATTATAAACAAATTTTTGTTTTGACTTTTAGATTTTTTCAAAAATAAATGGCTCTAAATAACAATTAATTTTTCCTTATTATCCTGTATATTTTATATAGGTAGTGATTTCGAGGAATGTTTGAATACTTTTGGACTGACTATTTAAATCAGTATACTTTTGAGGAGAATAACATTTACAATTTTGTGGGCTAATAGACTAGATATGGTTTTTTGAAAGTATGTAAAACCAAAAATATCCTTAATAATGTTGTAAAAATCTTAAAATTTTCAAAAAATACCAAAATCTAACATTGTATGTCCTTCCCTAACTGTTTCTCCCGAAGCTGTTACGCTAAGGTCTGAAGAGTATTTGCCTGTAGTCAATCTGGCAATCTTATTCCCATGATACTCCAAAGATGTTCAATTGGATTGAGGTCAGGGCTGTTAGGTGGTCCAAGACATCAACATTTTCATCTGAAGACAAATTTTGAACACCTTGCATTACTCAGAGCCCTCTTGACGAGCTAACGAAAGGACAGTTATTAGTGTACCTTATCAACTTAACACCTGGAGGTTAGGATGTCTTTCCCAAAAATATGTAATTCCGTAAGATAACTCAAACTTATTTCATCCCATATGATTACCAAGTCATCACTGCAAGTTCTTATTTGTCTCACAGTAGCATCCAAAATTCGTTCCCTTCAGTGTCTGTAGACTCTTTCACAGCCATCATTGGAGTAAAGGCAGAAATTTGGATTCATCTGTGAAAAAAATATAAACCCTTCGGTTTATATCCCAAATTGCTAATTTCTTCTTACTCTGCGATGTGCTTGAGTTAAATAAGGAACAGTAGCTTGCCTTCTCGAATGTAACTGGGCGTAATGAAGTCTGTTACACATGGTTTGTATGGATATGCGTTATCTACTTGCTTTAAACTACAAGTTTCTCAGCTGCAGAGTTGTTCTTGTCCTCTGTTGCAGAGACAATCATACAATTTGCCGGTCTTTTCGTGACGTAGTTATTCTCCAGCAGGGTGTGTATAGCCTTCTCTGTGTAATACTGACGTCCTGAAATTTATTCCATACTTGTTGAATCTCTCTGTAAACAACCTTCTTGCAATAGTGCAATTGCCCTAGCTTTCAATTTCACTGAGGTGCCTTTGTCTAATTGTTATTAATGAATACACAATAATATGATTACAAAATTTTTTTTGTGAAAAATACGAACCGAGATTCATTATTATAAATAAAATGTTTATGCGGATTCTAATTTAATTTAGCATGTATTAATGTTTTAGTAACTCATCTATTTCATTGTGCCTAGTTTATTATGTAATTTTAATCCGCCGAGAGTGTGGTGAAAAAAAGTACATAACCATTTACAAAATTGGCTGCAAAAATTGCTTCTAAGAAAAAGCATTATATTAATTATTATTTTAATTGATTTTTTCTTTTTAAGTAAGTATAATAAAGATTTTCTTTGTGAAAATAATACAATTTAAATTAAAATATGTGTCAGTAGCGTAGACAGAAATTCATCCCCGGGGAAACTACTTTTTATATAGGAAGATGGCTGGGGTATGCATTTTTTTAAATTTTATATTTAACTGTTGTTTGGTGGCCCACTATTCTAAAGTGTTAGTTTGTGCATCTCTCGCTCATCCTATTATGGTATATGAGAATATCTCTCCATGTCTTTAGTTGAAGCAAGCCTCATTCAGTCATGCATGTAATCTTATCAGCACAAATAGTATTCACTCAACCCTCATGATCGAAGATTGTTGTGTACCAAGTGAGAAAAATAATACTGTAACAGTTCTCAAAAAAGTTTTATCAGTATATATCTATTTATCCCAAGGTTTCTAAATAATGAAAGAAGGAAGTTTAATTTTTCTTCTCAACAATTTAACATGCCTAGATTTTATCAAAACAATATTTTTTGTAGATCCTGTTCAAAAAGAGTATTACAGTAAAACTGTAATAGAAGCGATAGAAAAAAATTCGGATGTCCGTCTAGTTGAAATACAAAAGCAAACAGGTGAAACGAGTTATGAAGTCCACGAAAATCCAAACCAGTACGATAAGTTCATATGGAGCAGAGACGCAACAGCTCTGCTGATAAAACTGCGGGGAGAGATGGCACATCAATTTGACGCAAAAAATTCAAGGAAAAAGCAGTTGTGGGGTATCATTTCAGATAAATTGAGGGAAGAAGGGTTCGATATTGGTAATGAAGAGGGTGCAGAACGATGCAGGCAGAAATTCATGAATTTACGACACCAATACTTAGCACACTTAGAAAGTATGTATGATCCAAGTAGGAAAAGTAAGAATGCCAATAACAAATATGTCAATTTTTTCAAAGAGCTTAATGAAGATGATAATAAACCAAAACGTCCACCCCCGTTTTTTCAAGAAATGCAAAACATTATGATTACAAAATCCAAACCTGCTTATATTCCTAAATCAGAGAATGGTAAGTCTCTATAAATGAAATATCACATTTATACAAGTTTTACATTTCAGTTTTTCAAATAGAATACTATAATAAGACTTTAGAGGAATTCTTAGGGGAAGATTCAGGAGAAAAACCAAATGATTGTGCTAATGAACCTGATAAAACAATTTGGACAGTAGGTGCAATTAATTTGTTGATAAGATTCAGGGGAGAATTGAAAGAAGCATTTAATTGCAATGAGAGACCTAAGAAAAAACTTTGGGAGGAGGTCGCCGCTAAAATAAATGCTGCTGGATTTGACGTAGGTGAGAATGGGGCAGAAAAATGTAGGTCGAAATTTAACAGCCTTCAAGCTAAATATAAAGATCACTTGACATTAATAACTGCTACCGCAACAAAACCAACGATGCCATTTTTCGAAGAGCTCCACAACATATTAAATGTAGAGGAACTATCATCTCAACCTATTCAAAATTTAATACATATAACTATACAAGAGGAAGATGAACTAATTAATGAAAATGGTGAAACTATAATTTTATCTGAAGAGCAGTTGGATGATCCACAGGTAATGTTGAAAGGTGATGCAGAAAATGAAAATGCAGAACACTTCGAATGTGATGAAAAGGTTTTGTGGCAACCAGAGGCAGTAAATATGTTGATTCAGTTACGCAAAGAGCTTAACAATTTGTTCGAAAGCAAATATAATAGAAAAAAAGGTTTATGGAAGCAAATTGCCAACAAATTAAATGCTATGGGATATAATGTCGGAGATGGAGAACGGTGTAGGCAAAAATTTGCCAACTTGCAACAGAGGTACTTTTATCATTTGGCACACTTAAAAACTAAAGGGAAATTTAAAAATACACCACCTTTTTTTGAAGAAATGAAGGAATTAATGGAAAGTTCGGTGACCTCAAAGAATATTATAGAAAAGCAAGTAACTGAAGATGTTAATATAAACGAAAAAGTAAACGGGATGATGATGAATATGCTGAAAACCTATCACCAACAAAAGAAGAGGTTTAAGGGAAACAGTGAAAAATTGATAGATGTCATGGTAAAGTTACATAGGGAAGAGCAAAAGGAAAGGCGGCAGCAGTTTTTAGAATTAAAAGCTCTGTTAAAAAAGCAAACGGATCAACAGGAACGTTTGTTGAACATTTTGGAGCAGCGACTGACACCGTGAAACATATGTACAATATAAGTAAAATTTGTGATATTAAGTTAAGTATTGTTAAAGAGATTGTCATGATTTTAATAAAATTCATAATATATGCCTATAAATTTTCTACTGATGAAAGCAGCTTTCCTTTTTTTAAAATAATATAATACAAACTTTTGATAACTTAATAAAACATCGAATATAAAAATTTTATTATATAATTTTAATGTCATATATACATTGCCATTTACTACTCGCTATAAACTAGTATTAGGTGAGCCCGAACTTATTTGCTAGAAGAGAGTTATTATGTCATTAATTAAGGCTCGAGTAATACCAGCTTTAAGTGTACAATTAGTGTACTACTTCAATAAATGGTTAATATGCTTACGTTTATCTTTACAAGTTTTTAAATATCGATACATTATACATCATCATCGGAATTTTCTTCTTCTTCCTCCTCTTCCTCTTCTTCATTTGTAGCCATCGTTCTGTTATTAAACAAATTCATCGTTAGTGCGCTAAGAAATACAGGAATGGATTTCTGGCGTCTCAAATGGAGTTGCACCATCTCTTCTAAAGACATACTGAAATCGTTTTCCATTAAATTTAATGTTCCATCTTTGTGCAATTGGAAGCACAGATTGTCTTCAGCTCTATCGGCGTACATGCTAGTTAGCTTAAAATAAGAATTCCCAGATTTATCAATTTTGTAGCCTAACAACATGTAAATAACATTCCGTAATTCTTGCATAGATCCCTTAAAATATTCTTTCAATTTCTGCGTGTGTTGTTCAGCATTTTTGATTTGGTCTTTGAGAGATTGTACTTCTTGTGGACAAATTGAAGTATCTCCTAGCTTTGATGCTTCTATGCTTTCTTCATAGTTTTTCACCTTCCTCCTGAGCTTCTTAATCTAGAAAAAAGAGAAAATTCCATGTGGTCCAATATTTTAATTTTTTAACAAAAAAAAAAATGTTATACCTCTTCTTGTAATTTTTCTAATTCATTATCTTTTTCAGTAACAATTTCTTCAAATGGATTGTTAACTCGATGTAGAACTCGACCCAATTGTTCATCTTGTCCAATTAAAATTTCTTCCAATTTAATTTCAAGTTCATCTTTTCTACTACGTAAGAATTCATTATCTCCCTTTAATTTCTGAATTTCTTCCTGCATGCGATTGAGCTGTTCTTCTTTAATTGGCACAATATCTAAAGAAAAATTAATAGTTAAATTTAAAAAAGCGAACATAATTATTTTTTAATTTACCTGAATGTGGAAGAGGTTCAGCCATTTGCAAATCATTTTCCAATTTTGTTACAACATCTCTGTAACCCTCAACAATCTTTTCCAACTCTTCAATTCGTTCTCTTTGCGTCTGCAATTGATTTGCTCCAGGAGTTGCCAAGTTAGCTGGGTTTACACATACACTTAAATCTCTTTCATATGAATCCAGTTGCAAACGGTAACTGTCCCGTTCACGACTGACAAGAAGCAATTTTTTCTTCATTCGATGTATCAAATTCTGATTTTGTTGAATGTTGGTTTTCAAATCGGAAATGTGCTTTTTATTCTTTTCCAATTCTGCTTTGACAACTTTAAGATCCTAAATTTAAAAGGATGAAATAACACAAAACTTTTGCACATCAAATACTCACATGCAAGACAGTAGATAATTGCGAATCAAGTTCCACTTTTTCCGACATTAAATTAATTTCCTGTTGTTGAAGGTGTTCCACAACATTTCTGAGCATCCGGGGAAGCATCCCATCTGAGGCATTGGACTCGCATATTCCTCTAGCAACTGCTCGCCATTCATCAAGATACATTTCATTTTGTACTTGAGTAACCTAAAAAATTAATTTATTAAAATTTTCAACAGAAAAAAAAATGAATGCTTACTTGTAGTTCTGATAGTTTTTTCTCCTGTTCATGATATTTAACTAGCCTTGTTTTTAGATCGTGTACCTCCTCTTCCAAAAGAAGTTTGTTGTAAACTTCATCTTTTAATTTTTTATTTTCTTCTTTTAATTTTAAATTTTCTTTTTCAAGGTCTCCAAATATCATCAATTTATGATGTTGGTTCTAGAAAAAAATATGTAAAATTCAATAATCAAAAAGAAATATTAACATACTTTAGCTTGTTCCTTCATTTCATTAAAGGTTTCCTTTTCATATTCTAGTTCTTTTATATACATTTGAGCTTTCTGTAACGCTTGTTCTTTTTGTTCAAAGTTTCTTTCAATTGATTTTTGCTCAGTAATTTTTTTATCTGAAGAGAAGAGAGAATTAAGCAATTTTTTCATTTTTGATAAAGTTTTAATAAATTTACGTACCAAGTTCAGCTACCAAAGCTTTGTGGGCATCTGCATCATCCTGAGCAGCACTATATAAAAATTCTAGTTCTGAAATTTTACGTTTAAGTTGCATAATAGCTGATGTCTCGTCGTCATCCTGCTTTTTTTTGTCTGATGTTATTTCGCATAATTTTTTTTCTAATTCTTCTATTTTCTGGTCAGTTTCAATTTTAAAGTTGGCATATTTTTCATCTACCTAAATCACATAAACAATTTTAAAAAGTACATCACATTTTCTGTACGTCTAATAGACTTACCTCAGCCACTTTGTTTTTACTATCGAGTTCCCTCTTTCGCAATTTTTGTAACTGAGCTTCCAAGTTTTCAATAGATTTCTTATCATGTTCGTGATCTTGTTTCAAAGTTTTGATTTCATTTTCGTACAGTATTTCCATCTCTTTCCTAACGGTGTGCATATGGCTTATTCTGTTTTCCAATGTGAGTATAGTACTTCTTGCATGTACAAGATCAGCTCGTATACGTCTTATTTCTTGAGGAGAACCAATGTAAGTGCTATCCATCTCTTTAATTTTTTTCACAGGTGTTACATATGACATGTCTTCAACACTGCTACTTGCACTTAAGGGTCTTTTTAGGTTTGGTTTTAAATGGGTTATCATGGTGACTATTGTGTCGTTGGGACACTGGTCTTCTTTGGACATTTTTAGTCTAAAAGAAATGTTAATTTATTTAAAAAAAATAGAAAAAAAAAGATATGTTACGACATAATTTAAGTCAGTATTTATTAATTTTTACTCAAAGATTTAAAGAGTCTTATCTAGCGTAAGGTTACTAAAAATTTGTTTTTTCCTTAGGTTATTTATTAACCGATTTTGATCAGGTTTCAACTATTTGTTTAGAATGAAATACTATGCATCGCTGATTATTTTTTAGAAAAATATTTAAATAAAAATTATTTTATTGTATAAATAATATACTATGTGTATTAAAAAAAATCCATTAGTATCGAAATTATTAGGGCACGAAACTTAGTTATTAAAAAAAATTACAAAAAAGTTTAAATTAATTGGCTCTTGTCCGTTGATGCTATCTGTATGTATTTAGGCAAAACACATAAGGAAGTACGAAGAGAGGAGAGCTCATTTGACAATACCACTTGATGTGATTTTAGAAAGGGTTTTAAAAGGGTGGGTAAAAAAACTTGGTTCCTTTTTTTACTTACGCACTTTCGAAGACCTGAATTTTTTACAATGAGTAGACAAAATTCAACATCTAAAGTTAACACTTACTTTGAGTAAAAAGCGATTATCTGTGATAAATATGGGTACTACATATTAGAAATAAAATGTCAGCACAACATTGACACCGACAGAAGAGATTGAAAAAAGATTATATCGAATGCTATTTTGGTGAATGGTAAATTAAAATTCAAAAGAAATCGCAAGTATTTCTATAAAATTCAGGGTCGACTGAATATTGATGATAGAAATACTTGTGATTTGTTCTTTGGACACCCAAAGATATTTTAATTGAAATAGTACAATATTTCTGTGCATATAAAACAAAAAATTAAATTATGTAATTGTTTTTTATATATTTTTAGATTGAAAGGGATGAAACATTATGGAATAAACAAAGAGTTCCCAAATTTAAAAAAATACTTAGAAATGGATGGTTCTCGAAATTGTTGATCCTTGCAAAAAACGAGACCTAGAACTCAGAAGTTGTCTAGTATTACATATATAGGCAGAGTTCATTCCATTTGATTTAGTTTAGTTTATAATTTTATACGCCCCTGGCTGTTGAAGGTGAAAGTGCGTGCACGAGAGCTCCGAATTTATTCTCAAAATTACGGGATATTTCGAGTGAATCGGCGCGTGCAGCTGTCAATTCGGGAAATAAAGGGTGTTGTGTACGAATAGAGAGACTTACACAGATTCGACCGGCGTCCTTAGCGCGAGGTCACGTGCGTCACTTGTTCAGGTACGTACCTAACAGATTTTGTATAACCGCGCGACAAAATAATCGCAAAATAATACGAGTGCAAAA
>JAUIMW010002132.1:0-11164 GCA_033557785.1 Enochrus cinctus | reverse complement strand
TTTTTTTATATAATATCAATACTATAAGTGTAATATCCCATATCAAAATAACTCCTGAAACTGAAACAAATTTGACGTCATCAATAACATCTCACAAATAAATTAGATTTATCAATGACGTGAATTCCAAAAGAAAAAATATATATTTATTTATTTTATTTGTATATATAGAAGAATTCCTTTTTTAATACACTTCAAACTTATTTATAAATATATATTTCTTGTGATAACAAATTTCTTCTACCATACTTCCAATCCAATCGATCAAATCCGTAGGCAAACTTCGATATTGTCAGCTTGGTCAGACCATGTTCTTCAGCCTTCCTCCTCAATTCACGAAGAGCTACCCAAAGGCCATAGGTGGATTTGTAGAAATATGTTTCCTTCGCCACCAAATAATATAACTGGTGGCTGCAATTCCTAATGGTTAATACCCGGTTCAGCCTCTTCTTAATATTTGAAGCTTGTTCATCTTCAAATCTGTTGACACGCAGTGAACCAAAGCATGAAGTTTGGGCATTTTAAACAGATCGCCTCTCTGTTTAACAGTTGCCATGGCGAAATTTCCTGCCATTTCGTGCCTTCATTATGAAATCCTGGAATCCTTAATTGGTGGGATACTTAAGCACCTGGACTCTAAGTTCCTTTTCTCCGTGATTTCCGTCATAAGAAGCGAAGTGATTTCTGTGAACTATTTTTGGCCGGACCTTTGGTGATTTCCGAATTTTATAAATGACGCCATTATCCGCTTGATAACCTCGTATGGCCTTTCCCATTTCTTATGGAGTTTTGGGGAGTATTCTTTTCGCCTAGTTGCGATATACAGCCAAACTTTGCTTCCTTGATTGAAACTTCCAACTTCAGCTTTTTAATTGAAGCGATCCTTCATCTTGTTCTAGTTTCGATAATTCGGCGACGAACCAACTTATTGATAGGATCCATACTTTGTTGCAGATTCTCTCTACATAATATTTCCCAACTTCAATCTCTTGTGGTGGTGTGCCGTATAACAGGTCCGCAGGTAGTCTGGGATCTCTTCTAAATACTACCTTCGCTGGTGATATAGTAGCAGTTTCTTGAGGCGACGAACGATAAGCTAATCTGGATGGTATTTCTTGGATTCCTTCTTTCGGTCTTCGCTCTACTCGCTCTGTATACTGGAGTCATATGAGTGTCTCCAAACCGCACCTCCAGGGCATTGACTAGACTTCTATAGTCTATAGAGCCTTTGATTTTATACAGCACCGCCGAAGTCAAATTTACGAGTTTTTCCTCATCATTAAATCCGAAATGGCAAGCAATTATTTCGATAAATATGCCAGGGAGTTTTTCCGTCATAGTTGCGCAATTTCGTGATAGACTGTCGAGTAGCTACCTCGTTTTCCGAAATAATCACTTTCCATTGCCTCAAACTTGATTCTATCATGCCGATTAGCTCGTTACGTTTTGTTCTTCCATTTTTTCCTATATTTTTTTCCACACTACAGATTTTATCTTTTATTATACAATGCAGATTCAATTTCTACCTTCTCTTTTTCGAATTGTCCCGGAATTTCGGTCTTAGTATATGTGTTAATTTATTTGCACCAATTACTTTACAACTATACCTTTTCAACTTCAAATTTGGACTAATAAAATTCAAGTTGGAAATAATATATTTTGTATATAAGTATATTTGTATATTTTGATTCTGAAATAAAAATTATAGACTTTACGCTTCAATTTTAAGGTTGTGCAGCTAATGAAATATTTTGTGTGGGAATTGAAATAATAAATTATAACAAATAGCAAAAATAAAAAGGAATTGTTTAAAGGTATTTCTGCAATTTTTATTACATACTATCTGAAATGAAAGGTGAAGTAATAAGTGCACAAAACATTGTTTTTGTTACACTTTTTATTAATCAATGATAAAGAAACAAACATCAATTTTATAACAATATAAAAATAATTAATTAAATTCTCATGTCCAACATGTTCAGGGCATCCGGAACAAATCTTTAAATGTGTTCGACATATCGCGTACAGTTAGCTGCACTAATTTTTCTTATATTCTCTTGAATAATATCATAGATCTGCGATGAAAAAATATAGCCATTTAATTAGTGGTTTTAACAGTACTTTTTGTGCTGATTACGGTAAAAATAGTGAATAAATTCCATCACTCCTACATAAGTCACAAATTTTCACTTGAAATTTTCTTTAATTCAGGGATTTTTAGTCTTAACTTTTATGGTGAGCAGATTAATCAACAATGTGAGTATGTTATTTACAAAAAATGAAATAAATAGGATAATTATTTCAATAAGGCAACGTATCCAAACTGGGAAAATGCAGTTCCTACTGGAACGAGACATGTCACAGTCTGTCTGCCTCCTCGCCAATCCTCCTGTTTGCTGGGCGTAACCTTGACTATAGTCAGTGTGGAGCCAGCCATTGTGGTGTACGCATCAGTTTTGTGCTACGATATTTAGAAGAAATGGCTACTAGAGGATGTGTCAACTCTCCTAACTGTTTCTGTTATATTTGTGGGTCTTATCAGTACAAGACAAGAAGCAACAAAGGAACATTTCTAATTTTGTTCAGAAAGTGTATTTTGCATACTCTGGTATTAAATTAGATAAATCTTGGACCCCCCCATATAGTGTGTTCTCTGTGTGTTGAAGAACTGAGACAATGGTTTCAAGTTAAGAAGATTTTAATTTAAAAAAACAGGAAGGACATTTTATACCTAACCAACATACGTTCGACTATTCGCCCTGTTCCTCATGGACCTGATTTGGTCTACCAAAGGATTCAGCGGAAGTTTTAGGATCTAGACTTAAAGAAAGACATATGTTAGCCTCCGGTGTTTCATTTTCATGGTACCGATTTAGAGAAAAGGAATTTGTTCCTTTTTTACAAAAGATTGTGAACTAGTTTTCTGCAACAATGTACCTGGAATCATGGAAATATTCAACATATTGCATGCACTAGAGGAATGGAGACTTTTTATCGATACATCAAAAAGGAGTTTGAAAGCTGTACTTCTACACAATGGTAACCAACATGCTTCTGTGCCTGTTGGACACTCAGTCCATTTGAAAGAATGCTACAAAAATCTTGAGTTTGTTCTTAATAAGCTCAGCACCTCTGACCATAAATGGACCTTTTGTAGGGATTTGAAAGTTATTTCCATGTTACTAGGTCAACAAAGTGGTTACACAAAGTTTCCATGTTTCCTCTGTGGATGGGATAGCCGTGACAGGAAACAACACTATGTCAACCAGACTCTTGTTCCTAGAGTTGAAAATGTTGAAAGACAAAGATCCTAAAAAGAACTTACTTCATATCAAATTCAAATCAAATCTTTGTGAACAGTTTCCTGGTCTATCCAAAGCTAAGCTGAAAAAGGGAATATTGGGCCTAACATAGGAAAACTTTTAAAAGATGAAATCTTTGTCACTAAAATGGGAAGGGAAGAAAAAATTCCTGGAATTCATTTAAACTTGTTGTAACAGGCTTTCTTGGAAACAAAAAAGACTTATAATAACTTTCCAACACATGTGTATCACTATTATATTTATTTTAGCTAAGTATTGTTGTTCTTTGTGCTTTTACCTAGTGTTGAAATAATAAAAAGAAATAAGAAATTTTCCATTTTTTGTACTTTTTCCAAGTACTTCAACTTTATTTTGTAGGCAAAGCTTACGTGATAGAAAAAAATGTCATTTTTGAAATCAGCGCAAAAAAACTACACAAAGATAAGTTAACTAAATCAAAACAATTTTAAAAAAAGTTTTTTTTACAGACCATTCTATTTTCCATTCCTTGCAAACGAAACTCTGTTTGGGTAATTCAATCTGCCTTCATCGACTAAGATTTGTGGCGTTTGAACTATCAACTAATAATCAAGTATTTCAAATACTATGTACACAAAATTGCAGAAATATCTTTCTCTTAACAACTCCTATGAGCTTTATTTTTACCATTTGTTATAATTTATTATTTTAATGCCCATTTATTGGTTTATTAACTGCACAACTTGTGTTGTGTAAAAAGTGTAAAACCTATAAATTTTTATTTTAAAATCAAAATATATTAAGTAGCAATTTGAAATTGTTTATTCCCGATTTGAAATTGATTAATTCCAATTTGAAATTGATTATTCCTAGTTTGAAGTTAGTGTAGAGATTATATGTACAATTGCGCTTGGGCATGGAGGATTAATTCAAACTTACTGGCTGCACTCCGATCCTCCTTTTATACGGTTCCGATATTCTAGAGTCGGCATTCCAGAACCTTAGAGCCATTTCTAGTGAGTTTCTTTTTCGAGCGTCTGGAATCTTCGTATTTAGAAAGTTCTAAATGCTTGATTTCGTGACAATATCATTTATTTGAAATTCAATTCTTGCTATTAGGAAGACTACTCATTTATTTATTATTAATATTATATATAATAAACACATTCTGTTGCGGTCATATAATTAGAAATCTCACGTAGAAAATATGTTGAAAATAGCACAATAAACACAGCAAAGTCTATTTAAACGAATATTTACGTATGTTCGTAAAACTTACGTCACAGCGAAAGGTAAACTTACTTGGATAGGATAATAATTTTAAAAACTTAATTTTAACATTTTAATTTTTTATCTGTAGCCGCTGTAGCTAGACAAGGCTGTGTTTTATTCCTTCGATGCTTAATTTGTTTTATATGTTTGCATAATTTCTAAGTTCAAATGAAAAAAGTAGTAGTAGTAGTAAGGATATTTGAAAAACATGTTTTTTAGAAACGTTGAATGGTTCTCTGTATGGTTCTTATCTACCGATCTGAAATCTCTCTTCGTAGATAATCGTCGCATAATCGTAATATGTTTTTAAAACTAATCCTCCAAGATCTCGATGAATATATTATAAAATTTTATTCAATGAAGAAATTATATTTTTGTTAAATAATGTTATCTAAACACTTGATAACTATAGAAAAATATATTTTTTTATGTCAATTCTGCCCTGGCTGTTAAATTAATTGATGTTTTAATTTAATAAAAAAAGTTTGTTTTAGTTGACCTTTTACATCAAATGACACAATTAATTAATACATATATTATATTAATAATTTCAATTATTGGTCATTGACCAAAATGTTTAACCTTGTATACTATGTTTGAAACCAAAAATCATAACATTTGAAGCATTTTATCAACTCTATAACGCTAATTTTATTATACTATTTAAAAATTTAAATTAGTTCAAAATTTAAAAATAATTATGACTCAATTTACTTTGCAGTAGGTAACAGAAACTGAGTAATTTGTTCTGTTTCACCTGCTAGATGGTCGGACCGATTACAGAAGATATATTTATTCTGATAAAATGTAAATTACTAGACGAATTAAATGAGTTAAAATTAGAATGAGACTAAAATATTTGCTAATAATTGCTGTTTAATTCCTTTGTTGAACAATATTTGTGCTCGTGGAAGTTATTATTTTAATTAATTCAGCAATTCTCATATACGTATGGCACTCTTGAAGTTAAAAATTAATAAATTAATACTATCTTTAGAATTTAAACTTATAAAGATAGAGAATAGAATTTTTTTTAATGACAATGCTACTGTCCGGAAATATATAATCAATGAATTCATATAAAGAGTATTAACAGGTTACTAACACTTGTGGGCATGTCAAGTTATTATGATGAATAGTTTGCATTGTGCTAAAAGGTTAGTTAATTTGATGCCTTATTACTTACTGCCATCTAAGTTACTGACAAGTTGTAAACATTTAAGGATTGGACAAAAAGTCAAGGTCAGTTTATTTTTAGTATATATGTATGTTTATGGTTCTTCGTATACCAAATTAAAACATTCCTAATTTAGAGACTGGTTTTGCGTCATATCATGTTGGGAATAATGCTTTTAAAATATCGATTGATTAATTATATAAACACTATATATTTGTTTATATAAATTGCATGCAAAATCTAAATTGTTCATATTGCTTTAGTGGCATATATAGATAATTTTTAATCACTATGTCAGTAGTTAATGCTAGGGTTGGAATTGCCAGGCTGCTAAATTTTAATTTATCGGCATTTATAAAATAGGGGAACTTCGAGGGGATGATTCTCATGCAACCATGTTAGCGTGCCAGACGATATATGGATTTTTAGGAAATGATACTATCATTTTGTTTTTATTCCTTAATTTTTCCGAGAGAAGGGTTACGACAGCAAGACATGATCACGATATAATAATTTGAATATCGATCGAGAAATACGAATTCACATGATTTGCCTGTTAAACATTAAGTTCCAAATTGAATTAACAAAGGATGATTTCATATCTTCAAAGGAGTGAAAATTCTCTTTTAATCGGTTTATTTGATGATTAGGAAATGTAAACATATTTTTTGTAATGGCAAGTCTAATGTAATTATCTTTAAGACACATATTTTCAGTAAGGCAGGATACTTAACGCTATTTTGTTTGGTTACTGAAGTTTATAAAACAAATAAAACTGAAACGTGAGTGAACGCACAGAAGTTTTCTACTAAAGATATTCTTGCAATGTTATCAAACTGCGTCGGCGTTAAACGAAAAGTTTAGTCCTGGCTAGGACCTGTCTACTCAATGACCCTGCGCAAGGACTCCCCATTCAAATGCAAATAATCTACTGTGTTCTCAGACCAAACATATTACGTCGTCAGACGCTATAAAAAAAACAAGAGGCTAAAAGTGGGGAGTGATTGTTTATGTTATTATCTTTGACTGTTATCCATTGCATAAGATTTGCACCGATGGATTCATTCGTTAGTAGAAGTTATCCTTCAAGCATTATTATGTTCTTTACTAGAAACGAGGTGTTATTGTCGTCTTATTAAGGTTTCACATTGATATACGATATGTATTTTGAAAATTTAGATGTGTTAGTTCTTGGCTCATTGAGAATTATTTAAAAGAAACTATTTTCAATGTTTTCTTTTTCTTTTTATTTAAGAAATACGGTTGTTTATTCACATATGCATAAAAATGGCAAATTAGCAAAAATACTTCAACAAGGATGGCCTCTTTGAAAGCTCTAAAATTAGAAATTACATATTTGTTATTGTTGACAAGTAAATGGAAATTTTTACCTTAACAAAAATAGCGATTACGTATAGAGCTATATTTGTTTTCGAACAGTGTCAAACATTTTTGTTACATTTATCTCAATCGATTATGAAATATGCGCATAAGAAACTTTTTTTTATTGCTTCTGATTTTAGCTTATAAATATGTATCTTGTGACGTGCAGTTGGTAAATATTTAAGAAAAGCAAACAATTTTAATTTGTTTAGCGATTGTTGAATATTCTGAACGATGAGGTCAGCCCGACGCCTACGCATTTTAAGAATTTTTTAAACATGTTTGTTTTACTGCAAAAACTAAAGAAAGGTCACTTATTTCTTAATACGTAACTTTATTGATTTCCAAAGAGATAAAATATATTTTATTCAAAAACTCAAGCTTAATGTGTGATAACCACAGGAATGTGTAAGACGTGTACTTCCAATGACATTGTGAAATATATTTACTGTCCCTCCACCATCTCATTTTGAAACACAGTATATTAACTTTTTTAGTTTATAAAAATAATGTTTTTAAAAACTAAACAAATTATTGAGTAGAATTATTGAATTATGTCTTTAAACCATGCTGAAAATGGAATAAAAGTGAAATTACTAAAGAAAGTAAGCGTAGATACGTAATTTGAATTCCGTGCCTCTATAATTGAAATTAAATCAAAACACACCGAAACCTTAACATAAAAAACACGCTTAAAAACAATTACATAATGATGATGTTATAGCGCCGCGCCGGTTGTTCTCATGACCGAATATCAGCAAATTCTACCTTGAAATCCGAATCCGCTCGAATCGTTTCATTCCCTCTATGGTACTGAGTCGCCGCCTTCTCTATCCACGTTTGTGTTCAGTATCGAACGGTCTACTGGAAACTCAACAATACGCGATACGGCTATGACAGCTGTGTGTATAAAGTGCGCTATAATGCCGGTATTTCGAAAATGACATAATATAAATAATGAGTGACCCCCACGATAATAGGGGGACGCCTCCGAAGAGGCCCCCGGACAGTCCCTCGGGAAGTGCAAAACGACTTCGGGACCGTGTTAGTTTTTTTGAGAAGGTGTGGACCGGAACTAGGACCGGTACGGTGGAGTCTGGCGGTTCGCTGAACGTGGAAGAGCTTGAGAAAAAAATTGCGGATGAGAAAGCGAAGAACATCGGACACGCTCAACTGGAACGTGTTACTTTAAAACCCACCCCACCGAGTTCGCCAAGACATGTGGTCGAGCACCACCACGAGATAAAGCCGGACGGATCTCTGGAAGAAACTTTAATCCAGACAGTTGAGGAGGGAGACCTCGCTTCTGGCGTAAAAACTGTTAAATTTGAAAAAGTTACAGTCCGGAAATCAGTGAAACACATCACGACAACAACAGTGAAGAAAATAAGCAGCAGAACACCTTCTGAAGAGTACGCTTTGGAAGATTCTGCTTATCAAACACATTCCAATGGAACATTCTCGCAGTCAAAATCATCTAGTGCTACGTCCCTCGGACGTTTTCCTTCGGAGGAGAGCCTTAGGAGAACGCCTTCGAGAGAAATGCTTCATGAGGATTGGGAAAGAAGTAGCAATAGCAGCGGGAAGGTGACCACTTCTTCCTCTGAATGGTACAACGAATACAGGACGCAGAGCTTTCAGCCTCATGTGTCGAAACATCACTTCAGCAGCAAAACGGAGTATGACAACCACATCGCAGTTATCAGAGGTCAGTCTCAGATCAATTTCATATCAAGGACTTCGTCTTTTATTCACTGTACTCTTGTAATTTATTTAAATAAGCAATAAATAACAATTACTTTAATTCGTTCATGTAGATAAAGGTGCTAAGATATGCATGTTATGTATTTAAAGAAGGTTAAGCGTTTCTTTGATACTTTGATTCTTTATTACAATTATTTGTACGTGTATATACAAAATATTGGAACGATATAATATGTACTTGTGCAAAAAAAGCACGTTTAAGATTATTATACATTAAAAAAATGCATGATAATTAATTATAGCATACTTAAAATTAGTAACATATTTATGCCATATATTATTTTCTCTTATTTATTATCGCAAACCATAAAGACTAATTTTAAATAAATCGCAGACGTTTTGTTGATATCTTCTTCTGGAGATAACATTAAATGTATTGAAAATAAGTATGATGATATCAATGCTTAAATAATTTAAATAATTATATATAAAGTATATTTTTTTAAGTAATAACTTAAAAAATTAAACTAAATAAAACATTATACAACATTAGCATTGTATTAAGTGATAATATACTCTTGTGTGTTAAGCTTACCTGCATTAATATTTTCAAAATTATTTAAAGGATAGATCTAAAATTAAAAATATTAAATTATTAAAACTTGAATTATAGAAAGAAAAACACATTAACAAGCTTATGTTCCTTTTAGTTGTAACTTATTGCAGCCGGTAAACTCTTAGTATGGCTTAAAACTGTTCATTCATTTTTATCTGTTATCTAACAGGACTTTGCATCTATTCTTGCAACATTTATATGGAGTGACATGGGATAGGCGTTTATGCTTGTAATCGCTACACCATATGTGCACAAGTCGTGTGAAGACTGGCATTAATTAAATGCCTTGTTGAAATAAATTTGTTTTAGTAAAATATATTAACACATATTTTTAAGTACACTTATGAAATGTTTTCCGTGCTTTTGGATGATGGTTTATAACAAAAAAGTATATTAAATTTGTCCATTATTTTTAAACAATATAACTTTTGCGAGCATTATTTCAGCATTTTTTGTTGTTAATTCGTGAAGTTAACAACCCAAATGTAGCGAAAAATGAATTTAATAATTGCATTAATTATGCAGCTTAAAAAGCCATATGCAGACACTTTACACACTACTTTGTCTCCTGCCCACTCGTTATTTAGTTCGCGTGCAAGGCTAGAGGGAACAAATTGTATTTTTTAGGACAACTTGTCCGCCCACTCTCCAAAAGGGGCCGTAGACACAGACATAAGACGATTACGGTTACTAACGTATATAGTGAACCTCAAGTATTGGCACTCCTGCATAAGGACAACTGAAAACTTTATTATTCAATAAAAATATTAATAAATTTGAAACAATTAAAAGATAAAAGAGTACAGTAGGATGCCAGAACAATGAGAGTTTACTTTTTCCATGCAAGTTCAAGAATAAAAACAAATATCTGAATAAACATCTCTTACAATCATTTAAGAATGAAGTGGATTTCAATTTTGATACACTAGTTATTCGAGGGTTCTATGAGGGATTTTTTTAATCAAATAAAAAATTTCGCTTTTTGGATACTGCGCTATTTCTAGGACAATAGTTGACGAGATTTCATTATTTCTTTTATCCTCCTACCTTTTGGCATTCCTTCCAAATTATTCTTAAATTAACGGAACATCTACAGAATTTAATGTTTGTTGTGCCTTTGTGTGAGAGTGTATTGTAGTAATTTGTAGTATTAGTTGAAATTTTATATTTGACATTCCAATATTTTCATTTTGAAATGAATGAAATATAAAATTAGTTCGTGTATAGTTATTTTAAAATACACAATAAATTCTATTGTGTTTTAAAGCGTGTGCAATATATGGAAACATTTTTATTGTTGATTTTAAAAGTACAAAAAGTCATTTAGATAAAAACATTTTATGTGATTTACAGTTTATCCCAAAAGTAAATTTTATTATAATTAATTTAAAAAAATGCTCAAATTTTACTACATTGCAGATGCCACAAGATGAGTATTATGGTCACTATCTTTCACTCTTCGCCCTAACATGATTTCTATGTATGCATATAGCTCTCTAGTACTAACTTGAAAATAAATTAAGACCAAATCACTCTAAACAATAAAATAACCAAATAAAGCTAACATATGCTTTCCATAAGCACATATTACTTTGTATTAAATTTTAGATGCTTTACACCAAACAATTTTTCTTAAATAATTACTGCTATAAACACTTCCATATTAATATGTGACTTCATTTTATTATTACATTATTATTAGTTCAATAAATATCAAATCAAATCAATAAA
>JAUIMW010002131.1:0-11168 GCA_033557785.1 Enochrus cinctus | reverse complement strand
GCACTTTAGTTTCCAAAACAAAGCAAATATCTTACTCTATACTTTATCCGTTTTAAGAAGGGTCAAGTTTGGGCATGTAGCCCAACCTTTCAAAGCGACTCATGACTGAAGAGGGATACTTAGGGGTGTATAATACGAATCAAATGAACCTAAGGCGCTAAGACCGATAGTTTTTTGAATTTGTAACATTAATAATAATTTGAACTGTCTTTTATTTTGTTAATTAAGTATTAATTTACATAAATGTTAATATTTCAATAAAAAACATATTGAATAAAAAAAAACAGTATAATCTATTACATTTTTAATAATGTGATCGAGTTGTCACATTTTATCTTCCTCTTTAATAACATATTCAACGCAATTATTACACTTTTCTTGAGTTATTAATGATACATACACCTTCGTTCAAAAGTCTTTGATCGTTAACTCTTTTGACTTTGTTAGTTTTTATATAATTTTAACTAGATTTCCATTCTTGTATTAAATTACACTGAAAAATAACACGCCAACAAATTATACGTAGCACACTCAGAAATTGGAAGAAAATGTTTTGCCAAGACTCTTGTACTGGTATTTTAATGCGGTTATGATCACCCTTAACTTTCGAGAACATTTGGAGGCATGATTTTTTTAAGTAAGAAACCAATAAAGGGATGATGGTCCAACGACCGTGGTCGTTACTGACCGTTTTACTCGTATTTTTGTGCATCATAAAAGTTCTTCTCATAATGAATTCAGTATAAATGCACTGGTTTGTAGGAACATTCGATATGGTTTACTTTTATAGTAAAGAGGGTCGTAAATTTTAAAAAGCTTGGATACTATTTGTTATTTTCAGAGGTTCTCAATAGGTTTTTGTTACATTATTTGTTAATTTAGAAAAAAATTATTTTCAATATTTGACCTACACGATGTGAGTTCAACTTGTTTATTTTATGAAGAAATACGCGTGGGCGAAGTTTGTCGGTATCGAAGGTAATCACCCTGTATACACTTGCATAATAAATAGAATATAAATATGTGTGCTATAATGTCATGTAATCTTTTTCAAAAATTTTTATATCATACCTAAACTCCTCAACAAAATATTTTATTACGAAATGGGTTTTTCGGTTTTCAACAGCAATAAAAATAGTTCGGTGAAACTGGAAAGCCGGAAGTGGCGTGTAAAGTACTCGTTTGAAAGCACCAATGTTGAACTTTTATGATTTTACTTTGAAACTTTTTTAAATATAATGCAAACTTGTATTATTCCAACTGTAGCTGTCAGCTAAACATATTTTAAACGATTTTTCTTGACACTCGACATTTAAATGTGCTTTGAATACAAAATTCAGTAAAAAGTTTTTCAGCATGTCCCGAGCGCTTCTTCGTATTTTGCACTGGTAAACATGGAAATGTCACAAAAAAGCTGGCCTGAGTAAATAAGGATACGCGTGTCGAAAAAAAAGTGTAATTTGTCGCTTTTTCTCAATTCTTTACCTTTTATATTTATTGCTGTCATACACAGGAACGCAAATTAAAACGTGAATACTCAACCTGAAATATAATTTTAGTGAGAGAGGAAAATACTTGATACAAAATATGTGCTTTATCAGATATAATTGACATTATTTAGATTAAATTCCAGTTTAGAATGTCAGTTTCCTCTTCGAGACAAAACAACAGATATACAAAAGTTTAAAATTTCCTTGTCCTACATTTTAATGAGCTAAATACATAAGTACACCTTTTGTTAAAAGATATAATGGTGACAGTTCATGAATACGTGAGACATACGGAAATAGAATACTTCCCCTGGAAAGTTACGCCTCATATCCGAAAATGTAGGCGACATCAAAGTAGGCCAAAGCTTCATATAACTTCGTACTCCATATATTCCCCAGCGTCGAAAGATTTCTGATGGCTCTGCCGCACAACTCTCAACAAAAAATAATGTCGAGAGAGGGAATTTTATCTTTCGACTCAACTAAGGGCAATTTTAGGTGATACTTCTTCCCCAAAGTGTCACGGATAATTTTCTGTTTACGTTGATAGTTATGGAACAAGAAACAACGACTTTTCAGAACGTCGTTATTACGTTTCCTTTTCCAAAGCATTTTAAGGCGGTATATTTTATACGGCCAACGTTTTTGAGTGGCTGCTGCGGTTAAGCAATACCGTGAAGGTTAATTTATAAATTGCTTCATAAAAAAAGGATCGTCTCCCAGGACTCATTCATCATTAAGCTTCAGTGATTATCCTGTAAAATTAGATACAACGTTGAAACTTTCTGACCTTGTGTGACGACCGTTCCCTGGGGAAGCCATCACACTTAGGGATAGTGCCAGAAGGAAGGTATCTACTCAGGGAGATTAAATTGGTTCATCAATAAGGCTAAGACACCCGAAACGTCTATGCGTGACCTGCGGTTTAACAAAATATTTTTAGGTCTACCCAAGTTTGAACAATTAAAAAAAAGTTATATAGGCACTCTAACTTTTTTATCTATAAGTGCACAGAGAAAAAAGTACATCTGCTTTTAGGGGCATTAAAAGATTCTCTGTTTTAAAAGCGTCCTAAAGTAAGAAAAATGCTTCGAGTTCCATTTATAAGATACTTTTTCCGAGAGAAAAATCTTTTCGGCCACACATAACGGAAGTAAATAATTCGTTCATGGCTCACGTCATCCCACCGCCAGAGACAACTTGATAAAATGATTAAGTGCCATTGGGGAAAAAACGTTAAAATATTGGCAACCCTCCACAGTGAACGTCCGCGTCCGTACGAAAAACTCGAAGAAATAAAAGAAGTTTTATAGCACCTAAGGCCCATCCCTCGTTTTCCAGCGCTAACGGTGTCTATATATGTATTCGATATTTATGAATGTTGTATCTTTTTTATATAAACTGTAAAATATTTACGATTGCAGTTGTCGCTATCGCCATCTCGCCCCTTTTATCGGGTAACGGCGAATTTATTTGCGTGCAGCCCGGTATCTTTTATTCGCAGCCTTGGTCAGGCTTTACGTCGCGTCAGTGTTACGACAGCTTTGTATTCGATACTCTCTCAATTTATAGTAAAACTATTTGATATCATGGTTGGGAAATTCTTATATAACGCGATTGAGAAACAAGTTTACAAGAAAAAATATTGTTGTCCATTTATGGCTAAAATAATTCTTCTCATAGTACGCCTACACTAGAAATGTGTAAATCGTTAGATGCTGTGTATGTTTACAATTTTTTTTCATAGTATTATTTCGCCAAGCACTCCAAACCCTTCAAATCTGTATATGTCAAAAACAAATTAAAAGGGCTGTTCCACATAGATAAATATTTGATAAACTGTTTATGCATTTTTTTTTGGCCAATGCATTTTAAAAAACATAAAATGTAATACTTATTAGGCAACTAAAAATCTTTGTATAGTTAATGGCTTAATAATAATTAAAGATGCAATAAAAACGCGTCACATGAAAACTTAATACAGTGTTGGGTCCCGTGTATTATGAAAATTGTATGTATAAGCAGGAGTAAGTGTGTGTAAAGTTACACCTGCAACACAAAACATGGGAGTTCCTTTTATCGTAACTTCATTGATAATTTACAACACTGGAAACCCAACCAGCAAACCTCTATGTAGATGGAAGATTTTACATCCATCTTTGCACACCGTTAACCTAGTTCCTCTTTTTACGCCGCCAGTTGTATTGCCGACTGTGCACTTCGATATCTGTATGGTAGTGTTTTTAAAATACCTGTTAGTGCCACTTTTGCAGTGAATCATTGATATTTTTTTATTTTATCGTATCTTAACGTTTCATGATACATTCAGCTGTATCAATAATTGTTCTTTAAAAACAGATTTTGATATATAGTTCCGAAGAGACTCCTTAAATATAATATTGACTCTTAAAATAGTGATTCTTATTTTTTTGTTGCTCTCAACCATATTTGTTAAAACGTACTATACGTGTGTTAGACTTCTTCATTGAGTATTTACGGAAACAAAAAAGGTCTCTGTAAACATTATTAGTAGGAAGAGTACAGTAAAATGAATATTTTTTCAAAAAAGTACAATTAATGAAACTAAAAAATCTTTCCCCCTTTAAGATGTTATGAACTAAAATTAGAAAAAATAATTATTTTCTGAAAATACATTACATGCCACAATTTAATAGAAACAATAGTATTATATTTTAAAAATAAATTTTTGTATGTATAACGCTGCGATCAGAAAGTAACGGGGATAGTCGAATAATACATAAAATTTGAATTTACTTTACCCTTTTCAAAGTAATCCCCTCTCACTACAATGCGGTTGAATACATATAAACCTATGAGCGCTCTCTTGGTTTCCTTGTTAATTTAAAAAGATGTTATTTTGAAAAAAATAAAATTAAATGCAATTTTGTCTATGCGATATCTAAGCTGCATACAGATAATCGAAGGAAAGGCATTCGATTCCTCTGCTTACTTTAAATATAACACGAAAAACTAACATTTAAGAAGCTTTATCTCTAATCAATTGGTATTAGCTACATACTGAGCCAAAATTGTAGTAATGACATCCTTTGTGTCACTTCTTTTGCAATGATATTTATCATCTAGAAAGTATTCGTTGAAATTGTCCAACAACGTCCTTGGACTATCTAATATGGTTTTTGATGATTGGCATCAGAAGAATTGAGGAAATTTTCTAAGAGAGGGAACATCCAAGTTTCAATTGAGTATAAGATTAGTTCAAAGATCTAATTGACTCTTAATGGGTGTGCGTGAGTCTTGAAGAGATCATTCGTTAAGGCGATTAAATAAAGCTTCATCTAGCAAAGATGACATCCACCTGACCCCTCTCGTCGAGAACTGAAGTAACATAATTTGTGAAATTGGATAGATTAGTCATTGTAGAACGACATCTAACACATCCAAGCTGAAAAGGCGAAATAAACCCCGAAATCAACGAATAAATAGTCACCTCGAATGATTTTGGAAATCGGTCTCCACTTCCGGATTTGTGGATGGGACAAACACGTGCACACTTCCAAAAAAGAGTTCCTTATTGACGATACTTCCGGATAACAAAGTCTCCGCAACAGCAATAATATGAAAATTCTATATACAAGTCACTTATTTTGAAGGTGAGACCACTGCCATATTGATAAAAACACCGATGAATTTCGAATAATGCTTTGTTGGAGAGAGATTGTTAAGTTCAGCAACTGATTTCCATAGCGAACTATACTCAAGCTTGAGTCACCAACGACCGTCATGATCCCGGAAGACACCATCACCACATGAATCCAAAGAAGGCATGGTAGTGGAAAGTTCTACCAAAGTAGATCTTCTATCAGGCTCCTATTAAATGTGCCAGAACTAAATTCACCATCTCCTACCTGTCCAGTTTCACACTCAAAGACCCTACAAACAATCACGATACCATCAGCACCCACAAGATTAAAAGCGACACCATGATCAACCTCATGACCTAAAAGTGAAACCAGACCCAAAGTCTTCATAATGCCATCAGCCAACACACCATCGTGACATCGTTCAAATGATGGCCGTGCCCAGTATAATGGTGTCGTAACAGCACACTATTGACATTCAGTACTTTGACCGTGTTATATTTCGCTTGTGCATGACTTATCAGGTTTGTTGTTCAATTTAACAGCAGAGAAAAGAGTACTGCCTTACAACTTCCCTTATAGTGATCACCACAACACCCCTCGACAGCAACTCAACATTCTCCACGATTTCTGTTAATTTTCCGCCAGGTAAAAAGTTTATCTGTATATCAAAATCTTTGAGATATTTATTACTTCCCTGATGACACTTCTCTGCTTAGAGGAAACACCACCACCCCCACTTGACTCTGACAAAACGTCCATCATCACACCGCAGCATCACACATACCCCCATCCACATCCACAGATTCCACGACCATCATAGTCTTGATATCAACAATTTTAGGTTATCAGCATTGTGACACCAATGAAGCTTTAATTTCGTTTTTTGTTTTACAAGGTAATTTAAAAACCACCATTGAGTCTAAAACTATTTTATCTTTGTTATCGAGTGGAATTTTTATCTATAAAAAACATTTTTTACATACTCCCTCCCAACTTCCAATTCGTTCAAATTAATTAATCCAGTAACATTCCATTACGATAGAACAATTATGCGAATGATATCCGACATCTGTAGTTCTTTTTGCCGTGGAGTGTACAATATTTAGACTTATGCGATACTTGTGTGTTTTATGTGTTTCACTTGCTAGTGACACTGCAGGATTAGCATCTGTACGCAAAGGAATGTTATTGAAGTCTGCAATTTCCTTAGAAGTTTGCCCTGCGTGCGCTCCAGAAAGTATTCTTTGTCTCGCGTCGTATTCCTTCAACATTTTAAATGCTCTGAGAATTTAATACTTTTTGATTAATATACAGAGTTTTTATCTAATAATAATATTTTTTTTAATTTTTAAACAATTCTTCAATAATAATAAAAATAATAATATTCTTAAAATATGTTTAAATAAAAAGGTAAATTTTTATTCACACATTTTTAAATATGTTTAAATATGATAATATTAATTTATAAATGCTGCTGCAAAAACCGCATGCATTTATCGCGAAAGGTGTCGTAACCGAAAAATACCAAATACACTATTATTTACTATCATTTTTATAAAAGTAGTCCTTAAATTTAGAATTTAGAAACAAATAAGACCTGGGACTATGGACAAAGGACTGCAATAAGATCTAATCCACCAGACGAATATAAAGGAGCGAAGTATAGCACGAGGGTCAGTTCAGTCTAGATTGATGCATCAAGGTTAACCTCCCGTGATCTTCAGACGTCTCCTTATCTGTAGTATAATAGTGGTAGAGTAAATATAATAGTTAATAATGCTTTAATATATAAGATGAATAAATACGATATTTACTAAGAAAATCCCGTAAATAATTCAACAACACAAAGTAGTGATATAACTTCTGCGATATATCCACTTTGATCTAAAATAGCTTGGTAAGTCTAAATTTAAGGGAATCCGATGCTAGAGCAAAGTGTTATTTTTACTGCAGATAGTAGCAAGCAAATTCCTGGGATTAGCCCCATCAGCAAGTTTAATAGAGTGGTAAGTTGTCGATTTTTCAATTAAATTTTGTCGCGGAGAGCAAGTTTGAACATTGTGTGAGATGCATTAATTATAAAGTAGGTCAGAGGATCTCGTAAAAGGATTATCCTTTGATAATCCCAAAACGTTACTATTAAATCTTTACGAGCCGCAGGAATAGATCGGACGGGTTCTTTGTCACATAATCCCGCTCACACTCGCGCCCACCTCTCGTACTCGGGACAACTTTTGTATCAGAATGTTTTGCGAAAATTTATACCATAAACATTTAGCTTAAGCTATATTATAATTTTTAATTTATTGCGCCATTGTGGATGAAATATGTAATAAGGTAGATCCTCTTACACAATTTTTAATAAATTGAGTGGCAGTTTGTTGCTCGGAAAATCCCTATAAAACATAATATAACCTGAAAAATGGTCATTCATTATTTGTATTATATAAGTCTTACATCCATAGCTGAATCATTACATATTTTCTTGTTTTAAATATGAATTCTTGCGAATTGCCTTTCATTGCCCTTTAAATCTATACAACACAAAGGCGTTTTGAACGTAACTCTAAAATGGAAACTGTATTCATACAAATACGCTTCAGTCGGCTTGAAGGACCAAAGAAAATTTTCACCGAAAAACGTTGTTTCGAGTCATTAACTTCAAAAAGTGCATTTCTATTCTGCGAAACAGGCAGCGAGGAGCTTTTAGCTTTTTGCCCTGCGAGTTTTGATGGCGCGAGCTGTTTGGAGTATGACGTTGTTTACCGTGAACGCTGGGCGCGATACACAGCGCTCTATTAAACTTGCAATTGTTATAAATCGACAAAAGAGACGTCCTACAAAACGACCGGCGGCGCGATAACATTAATAAATCTTAAAGATAAATAGTAGCTAAGAATCATTTATTACAAAAGTGAAAAATAAGAAGCAAAGTCTCTAGACACTAATTGTCGTGTATGAAGATGAATGTTGCCAACTTTTGATTCATATTTTGAATTTTCGCCACGAGTCGTGCTTCGGCATTTGTTTGGTGTAGGCTGAAATATCGCCGCTCGTCTGCCTTCAGGTTTTTTCTCTTCCAGTTGTACTTTATAATATTGTCATCAATTATTTTGACAACGCGGCGTCCCGGGATTTATTGTCAGGAAAGAACCTTTTATACCCGTGCTGGCTGCTTGATTCAACTCGGGCATGTAAATATAACCACATTATGTATCGTTTAATGGACCGTAATGCAGAAATTATGTATGGAGAGGGTGTGACAGATTTCTTTTTAGAGGGATGTTCACTCCCGGAAAACGGCATACAAACTAATTTTCTTGGGAGATTTATGTGTTTGTTTTTTGGTGCTCCTCGCGAGGCATATTTTAAAGAGTAATGCCTGAGATATGGACAATATATTCGTTAAAAATATTTGGTAGAATACAAAATATGGCCTATCTGTTATAAAAAGTTATTTTATGTTGGATATGTTTGGATTTTAGCAATAAATCGCCTGAAAAGCATACATATATTGCATTTATTAAATTATTTTTATTATGCAGGACCAATTTAGTTAATAATTTTCAGGGTAAGTGTTAGAAATAATAATATAAGTAAATAACTGGTAACAAAAGTTAATGCAAACAATATAACAAAAGTTTTTCTTTCACCCGTCAAGTTTGAATAGTTTTTTCAAAAGAAGAGCCCATAAGAAAAGAATCTCGAAATCGAACAGCAAAACTCAATAATTGAACGTATTGTTCAATTCTAGCGTTGGCGATCATTTGAAATGCAAAATATCAAATTTTCCATTTTCTCCGTTCACTTCTGAAAGCATGAGGCGCAAAATTCCTCGCACAAGAAAGACACCCCGCGGCGAAAATCATCCTTAAACGCCTCCTCTTCGAAAATTATTATATTCTCTCTATCGAAGCAATTTAGAATTTGGGGCCTTAGCCGTAGTGACGACGGCGTGAGCGAGACAGAAGTTGCATCATTATCGGCGATGGATTATTGCGGAATCCCCTTAAAATCCAAAGACACGCCGGTAATTTCCAAGTGGGAAAGGACGAGAACGTGCCCGGCACATGTAGAGCCCCTTCAGAGCTCGGTGAAAATCGTGTCTGAGGCCGCCACATATACCCGAATATGGCCGGGGCTCGAAGAGAAGTTATAGTAATAATCTCATGGCAATTCCAGCCGCAATCGGATTACCACGGGGGAGACTGCAAGAAATTCATTACTTCTGTACATACGGTCTCCGCGATTTTCGAGATAAAAATAACAATGGGGAATATTGTAATGCCTTTTGTCTCAATTCTCTGTCTTGCTCGCTTTCCTTGAGGTAAACTCTTGCCTAATAAAAACTATAGAAGGAATCGACGCTAAAATGCGCTTTTCATCTAACCGGTATTAGAAAATATAAAAAATAATATAAAACAGGCCTAGTTAGTATTACAGTCCTCTTTCCAATATGAGACAACTTAAAATAATATGGAAAACGTAATAGAAAATGTATTTGTAGGGCGTTAATTTGAAGGCGTAAACCTAAAACAAAATTAACTTTCAATCGTTGTTACCTCGCAGATTGGACGGAAACTATGAAACAGAAATTACTCAACCGGTCTAAAGTTAACTTTAGACTAGCTTGCTGTTATGTTAATTCACCAACTATACCAAACCAAACTTTCTACCCCTACTTAAATCAATTCCCTTGGCTTACATCGTCCAACTCCATCAATTTTAATCAATAGCTTAATGAGCTATGTAATGAAGTGCCTCTATTATACAAGTAATCCAATCTAAATTGCGGCCACGAAATATAGAAAAACTTGACTCATTATTGCTTTCGAAAAGACGTAACAACGTTAAGGTTCGTTACCTCTTGGCTGCACTTTAAAACTCTTATAGAGCAATTGGTTATTTTAATTGCCAATTATACTTTCAGATTTTTTTCTTGAAAAAGCCAGATAAGTTATGTACACAGATAATTTGTAAGACATTGCCTGAGCCAAAATAAACATTTGTGCTTTATAACAGCGTTGTTATTATTTTGTTAACTGTATATAAACAGAAAAATCCTTTTATCTTAATGCCCAAAGCTTTTTGAATTATATTGAATTGACCAAAAATGAATTTCATTTGGTCTTTCCTGTGATTTTTTCGTCCAAGTTACGTCCAGGTACATCTCTGTCCTTTATTTGACTCGAACCGAATGTGAAACATTCAAAATACACACCGAAAGAAATTGGAAAGTGCCATGGTATTTTATATAGTTACGATTATATTTTTTTTGCATGGAAGATTTGAATTAATCTAAAGGTCCTAATGAGCATCTTTCCTAGGTAGATATAAAGTTAATGTAACATGTATTACGGAAACTTTCTTAAGCGATGGACATCTAACTCATCTACAAAGAGCTTAGAAATAATAACTGCCCATCTTAATGGTAGATGATTTAAACTGCAAATTCATCTCCTGGGATTGCTGCGCTAAAAATAAATAGCAATGCAACAACCCAAACAACAATCAAAAAATTTAAATACGCCAATTAACCAAATGGTTGTAGAAGAAATGGACTCAGATCAATTACTAGTGGCTCGTTTCATATACGTAAAATCGTAATTTACCTTGGCAGAGCACTACAAGTTCGCTTTTGTAGTTACTCCGTGGCGTGGATACAACTTTGGGACACGCACACACGGCCGCTTTATTCGCCTCAAAGGCCGACATCGGCATAAATGCGAGGGTTTTAGTTAGTTGTTTAGACCAACAGCAGTTAATGTGTAGACTGTGACGCAGAAATTCGTTTAAAATACAAACATTTTATAAAATATTAATCTATTACTATTCACTTATTTGTACGTTTATGTGTAATGTGGAAAATATCAATAATTAATTTTCAGAAATGAAAGTTTTCAAGTGGCAGATCATTAATATTGTCTGCCAGGATGACTGTGTCATCTGCGTCTCGGATGTTGTTGAAACACACACCATTTACTTTGACTCCCATATCAATGTCATGCAGTGCCTCTTTAAAGACTATGTCAGAGTACATATTGAACAGCATTGG
>JAUIMW010002130.1:0-11170 GCA_033557785.1 Enochrus cinctus | reverse complement strand
CCTTTGGAGATATTTCCTAAAATTAAGTTGAATATGCTCGCAGCTTCGCTGCTCGCTGACTCGAGCAAGCTCTCGCTGTTTCGTTATTATTACCAGCTCCCCTTGGAAGATATTTCCTTAAATTAAGTCCTATAGCAGCTTTACTGCTCGATGAATTGGTTAAGCTCTCGAAATGTCATTGTTAATTCAATCTTCCCTTTGGAGATATTTCCTTAAATTAAGTTGAATATGCTCGCAGCTTCGCTGCTAGCTGACTCGAGCAAGCTTTCGCTGTTTCGTTATTATTACCGGCTTCCCTTGGTGTTTCATTATTAATAGTTGCTTCGCTTGGAAGAAACTTAAAATTATGTCGAGTATGCTCGCAACTTAGCTGATTAAGAATAAAATCGGAGACATTTTCCTTAAGTAATTTGAACTGTGATTCCGACTGAGTGTAATTTGAACAATTTATATTTTCAGGATAGCGACTTTATTGTATATCGAAGAGCACGAAGAGGATAGTAACACTCGCAGATAGTCAGAATGCGATTCGATTGCGTTTAATGTTTTTTTTTTTTTTTTATTTGAAATTTTCTCACTTCTTAATTAGCTTGGAAGATATTTCCTAAAAGCAAATTTCATTATTAATGCCTGCTTTCCTTGGAAGATAAAATTAAGCCGAATATTCACACAGCTTCGTGGCTCACTAACTCGAACCAGTTTTGTTTATGAATACCTGCTTCCTCTGAAAGATACAATGTACTGCCTTGAATTAGGTCGTATAGCTAGCAGACTCGAGGTAGCTCCATTTCTAAAATTCATTCAAGTATGGTCGAAGCTTCGCTGTTCGCTTACTCAGAAAAACTCTCATTATTATACTATACTCGACTTAATTTTAGGAGAGTAGGTATTATAAGGGAGTAATGAGAGCTTATCTGAGTCAGCAAGGAACAGAAGCTTCGTTAAATTGATACTCGACCAAAATAGGGAAATATCTTCCAAGGGAAACAAGTATTAATAACGAAATAATATTCGATTTAATTTTGGGAAATATCTTCCAATCTAACAAAGAAGTAAGAAAATTTCAAACAAAAAAAAAGTTATCGCAGCATATATAAATCAAGAAAGTGAGATCTCATTCAGATCTTCTTTGTGTGAAAATATTCTCCTTCACAGCAAGCAAGTCCGCCGTGCGTTTCCGTGCACAATGAAGCCACTATTTTGAAAAAACTGGAAAATGAACTATTCAAATTACACTTACTCAAATATATCATTCCAGAGGTAGAGTTCAAAATACTCAAGGAAAATATTTCCTATTTTAGGAATTATCTTCCAAAGGAAGAAGGCATTAATAAGGAAATAACAAGAGTTCGCTCGAGTCAGAAAGCTGTAAAGCTGCGAGCGTTTTCGACTTAATTTTGGAAAATGTCTTCCAAATGAAGGAGTCATTAATAGCGTTATACAAGCTTTTGATATTAAGCGTCTTAACTTTTTAAACAGCTTTCGCTGCTTCGTTATTAGTACCTGCTTCCTTTGAAATATATTTCCTAAAATTCGAATATGCTCGCAGCTTCGCTGCTCGTTGACTCAAGCAGGCTCTCGTTATTTCTACCTGCTTCCCTTGAAAGACAATTACTAAAATTAGAGCTCAAAACACTCAATTGTCTTACTTGTTTGTTAGCTTGGAAAATAATATCCTAAAATTAAATCGAATATGCTCGCAGCTTCGCTGCTCGCTGACTCGAGCAAACTCTCGTTGTTTCGTTATTAATAGTTGCATCACTATATTAACTTATTATTAAGTCAAGCATCGCTGTTTTGTTATTAATACCTGTTGCCCTTGGAAATTATTTATTCAAATTAAATCAAGTAATCTCGCAGATTCGCTGCTCGCTGATCCAAGCAAGCTCACGTTATTTCGTTAATAATACCTGCTTCTCTTTAAAGATATTTTTAAGATAATGCTCTCGAATTTGCTGCTCGCTTACTTTGGAAATTATTATACAAAGCTCGAATTAATCTTAGGAGATATCTTCCAAGGGATGCAACTATTAATAACAAAATAACGTGACCCTACTCTAGTCAGCAAACTGTGAAGCTTCTAGCATTTTGGACTAAATTTTAGAAAATTTCTTTCTTAAGAACTTAATCGAGTCAGCGAGCAACAAATCTGCATATTACGACGTAATATTAGGAAATATCTCCAAAGGTATCAGATACTAAAAAGAAACAGCTTCCAAGAAAAAATAGGAATATAATGAGAGCTTGCATGAGACAGCGAGACCACGAGCATTTTCTATTTAATTTTAGGAAATATCTTCCAAAGGAAGCAGTGATTAATAACGAAAGTATTAATAAAGAAATAATAAGAGGACAATTTTTTGAAAAAATTTCCAAGAAATGCCGGTATTGATAACGAAATAAAGAGAGCTAGCTCGATCAGCGAGCAGCAATTTTAGGACATATTTTTCAAGAAAAACAGGTCAATAACGAAGCATCGCTTGCTAGTCGAATATGCTCGGAGCTTCGCTGCTCTCTAACTCGAGCATGTTCTTGTTGTTTCGTTATTAAAACCTGCTGAAGATATTTTCTAAAATTAAGTAAAATATGCTAAAGCTTCGCTCCTCTCACCATTTGAATATTTACACTTGCTTCCTTTGGAAGGTATTTCCTAGAATTGAATCACTTATGCTCCCAGCTTAACTGCTCGCTGACTCAAGTAATCTCTCGTTATTTCGCTCTTAATACCTGCTTCACTTGGAAGATTTTTTTCTAAAATTAGTCCGAGTAGGATAGTAGCTTCGTTCCTCGCTGACTCTGGCCGGTTCTCATTATTTCTTTATTAATACCTGTTTTCTTAAAGTTTAGTTGACTTTAATATAGTATCAAGAGTTTTCCTGAGTTAGCGAACAGCGAAGCTACAACTATGCTCGTCTTAATATTCAGAATCATCTTTCAAACTATTTATGACGAATAGTAAGAGCTTGCTCGAATCAGCGAGCAGCGAAACTGCGAGCATAGTCCACTTGTTTTTAAACAACTCTTGAAAGATACATCGTACTTCCTAAAATTAAGTCGAATAGCAACTTTGCTTCTTGCTGAGTCGAACAAGCTCTTGTTATTTCGTTACTTATAGTTGCATCACTTGAAAGACTTTCCCTAAAATTAATTCGAGTATAACAAAATTATTAGAGTTTTCATAAATCAGTGAGCATAAACGTCTCGAACTGCCCGAACAACAAAATATCCTATTTATTTATTCAATTTTTTTTTTAATTTTCTTTTTCAATCTGAAAATTTTTCTGTTAATTTATTTAGTTAGAGATATATTCTATTTACAACGAATTAATGAGGGTTTACATGAGTTAGCCAGAAACGAAACTGCGAGCATACTCGACTTAGTGTTAAAAGATATCTTCCTAGGAAAGCAGAAATCAATAATAAAGTAACGAGATTTGCTTGAGTCACAGAGCAACGAAGCTGCGAGCATATTCGATTTAATTTTAAAATTTTTTTACAAAAGAAAGCAGGTAATAATAACGAAATAACGAGAGCTTGTTCAAATCAACTAGCGGCGAAATATCTTCCAAGCGAAGGAGCTATTAATAACGAAACAACGAGCGCTTGCACATTCAATTTTATTTAAGAAAATATCTTCATAGGGAAGCAGAGGCCAATAGCGAAATATAGAGAGCTTGCTCTAGTCAGCGAGCAGCGAAGATGCGATTATATTCCAAGGTAAGCAGGTATTAATAAAAAAAAAACAGCGAAAGCTTGCTCCAGTGAGCGAGCATACTCGTTTTAATTTTAAATACCTTCTAAACTAAATAAGAAGTAAGAAAATTTCAAACAAAAAAATTTTGGAAACCGATTCCCATTCATATCTTCTGCAAGTGTAAATACTCTCTTTCACAGCAAGCATAACCACCAATTTTATTTGAGGCACTACATTGTTCTCTTTGGTGCACAACATAGCAAATATCTTGGAAAATCTTCGCACTGGAATGGACTATTAAAATTAGTTTTTATTAATAACGACAACAACGAGAGATTGCACGAGTCAGTGAGCAGCGAAGCTGCGACCTTATTTGATTTAATTTTTGGAAATATTCCTTAAATTGTCGAGTCGAGTATGCTCGCTGACTGAGCAAGCTCTCATTATTTCATTTGTAATAGTTGCATAACTTGAAAGATATTTCCTAAATTTATTATATTGTACTCGATTTAATTTTAAGAAATATCTTCTAAGCAGCTATTAATATTGAAAAAACAAGAGTCTGCTCAAGTCAGCGAGCAGCGAAGCTGCGAGCATATTTTACTTAATTTTAAGAAATATCTTCCAGACGAAATAACTGTTTTTAACGAAATGACCAGAGCTTGCTCGAGTCAGCGAGTACGCTTGACTTAATTTTAGGAAATACTTTCAAAAGAAGCAAGTACAAATAACGAGAGCTTGCTCATGTTAGCGACCAGTGAAACTGCGAGCATACTTGACTTAATTTTAGAAAATATCTTTATATTTAGATTTAAGAAATTTCTATCAAGGGAAGCATGTATTAATAACCAGATAACGAAAGCTTACACAACTTAACGAACAGCGAAGCTAAGAGTATATTTAAGGATATATCTTTCAAGGGAGGTAGGTATTAATAACGAGCATGCAAACATATTTTATTTTAGGCAGGAAGGAATTAATAAGAACATGCCGGAGTTAGCGAGATACGAAACTGCGAGCATATTTGACTTAATTTTAGGAAATCATACTGCATGATGATAATGCCAGAACACATGCCGCTTTGAGGACTCGTAGGAATGTTTCAGATCTAGGTTAACCTTTAACCGATTATCAGTTGTTTTTGTCTTTACAATGAAGCAGATTTTAGACAAGTGATGGTTTAGTTTTTCGCCTGTAAGGAACAGCAATATTTTAAAAAGGGAATTTACAAATTGCTATCACGCTGGCAAGAGGTCGTTATTAACAATGGAAATTATATTTTAAAATAATTATTAAGGATATGAAACTTTTATTACTTTATTTTATTCCGAAAACGGACAGAACTTTCCGGTAGACCTAATATATTGATATTTTCCAAAGTAAAGTGGAATGTGCTTACAGCTTCACTACTGGCAGACTCAAACAATTTTTCGTTATCTCGTAATTAATACCTGCTTTCATTGGAAAATATTTCCTAAAATTAGGTCGAGCATGGCCGCAGCTGTTTCACTTTTATTATTAAATTGTACTCAATTTATTTTTAGGAAATATCTTCCAAGTGAAGCGGGTGGTAATACGGAAATGCGTATACTAGCGACTATACTAGACTAAATTTTAGGAAATATTTTTCGAAGGAAACATATTTTAATAACGAAAAAACGAACAGAGAAACTGCGAACATGGTCGCCATAATTTTTGGAAATTTCTTTCAAGAGAAGTAGGTATTGATATCGCATTTTAATAAGAAAATAATTAGAGTTGATTTAATTTATGGAATACCTTTCAAGGAAATCAGGTATTAATAATGAAACAACGAGAGCTACTACTATGCTCGACTTAACTAATTAACGAAATAACGTGACATTACTCTAGTAAGCGAAGAGCGAAGCTTCTAGCATCTTCTACTTAATTTCAGTAAATTTCTCCCAAAAGAAGTATTAATAACGAAACAGCAGGAGCATACTCGAGTCATTAAGCAACGAATCTGCATTCTACGACGTAATATTAGGAAATATCTTCCAAATAAATCAAGTATTAAAAACTAAACAGCTTCCAAGAAAAGAATATGGATATAATGAGAAATTGCCTGAGAGAGCGAGAAACGAGACCACGAGCATACTCGACTTAATTTTAGGAAACTTCTCACAAAAGAAGCAGGTATTAATGACGAAAAAGACCAACGAGGCTGCGAATATATTTACCTTGATTTTAGAAAATATCTTCAAAGAAAAGCAGGGATTAATAACAAAATAACGAAAGCTTGCTCGAGTCAGCGAGCATACTTGACTTAATTTTATGAAATATATTCCAAGGGAAGCAAGTATAAATAACGAAATAACGAGAGCTTGCTCTACGTCAGCGAGCAGCGAAACTGCGAGCACGCTTGACTTAATACCTTCCAGGGGAAGCACGTACAAATAACGAAAGTTCACTCGAGTTAGCGACCAGTCAAGCTGCGAGCATACTAGACTTAGTTTTGAGAAATTTCTTTCAAGGGGCGCGTGTATTAATAACAAAATAACGAAAGCTTTCTCGAGTCAGCAATCATCCAAGCTTAATTAAGACTTAATTCTAGGAAATATCTTTCAAGGAAGAAGGTATGAATAATGAAAAAGCCAGCATATGCGACTTAATTTTCGGGCACATCTTCCAAGTGAAGCAAGTATTAATAAGGAAATAATAAAAGAAGAATTTTTGGTAAAATTTTTCAAGGAAAGCCGGTATTTATAACAAAAAAACGACAGCTAGCTTGACCAGCGAGCAACAAAGTTGCGAGCAGAATTGAATAAATTTTAAGAAATATTTTTCTAGAAAAGCAGATATTATTGTCATAGCTTGATCGAGTACGCGTGCAACATCGCTGCTCGATGACTCAGGTAAACTTTTCGTTGTTAATACTTGTAATACATTGATATTTCCTAAAAATTATTCAAATATACTGGCAGCTTCGCTGCTCGCTAGCTCGAGCAAGCTCTCGTTGTTTCATTATTAATATTTGCTGCCTTTGGAAATTATTTCCTAATATTAACACGAGTATGGTCGCAGCTTCGCTGCTCGCTAATTCTGGCAAGCTCTCATTATTTCGTCATTAATAGTCACTTAAAAAATATTTTCTCTCTTACTCAGGTAAACCCTCATTATTATATTATATTCGACATAATTTTAAGAAAGCAGATATTGATAAGGAAATAATGAGAGCTACGAGTATGTGCGTCTTCATTTTAGAAAATACCTTTCAAGGGAAGCAGGTATTGATAACGAAATAGCTAAGTCAGCGTGTAGCGAAGCTGCCCGCATACTCAACTTATCTCAAAGAGAAGTATGTATTAATAACCAAACAGCGATAGCTTGTTCGAATATTTTAAAGAATATCTTTCAAAGTAAGCTGGTATTAATAATGGAACAACGAGAGCTTATCTGGGACAGCAAGAAATAAAACTGCGAGTAGACTTAATTTTGCGAAATATCTGTCAAAGGAAGCAGGTATTAATAACGAAATAATGAAAGATTGCTCGAGTCAGTGAGTAAAGAAGCTGGACATATTTTAAGAAAATATATTCTAAGGGAAGCTAGTATTAATATCCAAACAGCGAGAGCAACTATATATTAAAGAAATAAATAGAGCTTGCTCGAGTCAGCGAGCAGCGAAGCTGCGAGCATATTGTACTTAATTTTAAGAAATATCTTCAAAACGAAACAACCGTTTTTAATGAAAAAGCGCGAGCTTTCTTGAGCCAGCGAGCAGCAAAGCTGCGAGCATATTCTACTTAACTTTAAGAAATATCTTCCAGGCGAAGCAACTGTTTTTAACGAAACTACGAGAGCCTGTTCGAGTTAGCGAGCAGCAAAGTGCAGCTGTTTCAGGAAATTTCTTTCAAAGGAATCATGTATGAATAATGAAATAATGAGAGCTTACACGAGTTAACGAACAGCGAAGCTAAGAGTATATTTAAGGATATATCTTCCAAGGGAAGTAGGTATTAAGAACAAACACGCAAACATATTTTATTTTAGGCAGGAAGAAATTATTAAGAACATGCCAGAGAACTGCGAGCATATTTGATTTAATTTTAGCAAATATCTTCTAAGAGAAGCAGGTATGAATAACGAAATAACGAGCTTATGCGACTTAATTTTCGGAGATATCTTCCAAGTAAAGCAAGAGTTAGTTCGATCAGCGTCTGTCTGTTCGATAATGCCATATCGAGTTTCAACGTGTATGCGCATGCATGCGATTGCGGAAAAGCTTAATTCAGCTCAACAAACCATTTGGGACTATAATCTTGGCTTGGTATCGAAATATTTTATATGGGTGCCACACGAGCCAAGCGAGAAAAATTTGAACGGTCGAGTCATCATATGCACATCTCTGCTTGTGAACCCGGACAACCTTCCCCCTCGACCTCGAACCTGATCTTAAGCCTGAATAAAAGAATATTCTGAATATGGTGAAATATTCGAGGACCAATACATTATGAGCTTATGAAACACAAGAAAAAACTCAATTCGGAGTAGCATTTAGATAAATTAAGTAAAGCTTTTAAAAAAAGAGGCCGGCAATGTTGGATAGGAAGGACATCATACTGCATCATGATAATGCCTGGACACATACCGCTTTGAGAACTCGTAGAAAAAAGGGAAGCAGGTATTAGTGACGAAAGATCAGGAACTTGCTCGAGTATGCTCGTAGCTTCACTGCTCGTTGACTCGAACAATCTCTCGTTTTTTCATTATTAAAAGCTGCACCGTTTGAAGATATTTCTTAAAATTAAGTAGAATGTGCTCACCGCTTCGCTGCTCGCTAACTCGAGCAAGCTCTCCTTATTTTGTTACATCACTCGAAAGATATTTCCTAAATTTATTATATTATACTCGATTTAATTTTAGAAAATATCTTCCTATTATTAACGAAATCATGAAAGACTTAATTTTAGGAAACATCTTCTAAGCGATGCACCTTTTAGTAATGAAAAAACGAGAGCTTGCTCGAGTCAGCAAGCAGCGAAGCTGCGTGCATATTCTACTTAATTTTAAGAAATATCTTCCAGGCGAAACAACTGTTTTTAACGAAACAACCAGAGTTTACTCGAGTCATCGGGCATACTCGACATAATTTTAGGAAATATCTTCCAAACGAAGCAATTATTATTAACGAAATAACGAGAGCTTGCCCGACTCAGCGAGCAGCGACACTGCGGGCATATTCTTCTTAATTTTAAGAAGTATAGCATATTAGTATATTAGGATACAGTTCAGGATCTACCTCCGTTGTTGGTTGTTTTGTTTAAATATATTTTATTCTACATCTATAAATTTAATTATAAACATAATTTCGAGAAGTATGAGAAAATTTTATTCTTGCCATATAGCAACTGAGAATAAGTCATCTTGACATTATCTATTTTTGGTATTAAATTTCAGTGGTTTTACTCAGTTTTCATGCATGCTGTTATAATACTTGTGAGTTTTTTATTACTAAAAATCTTAAGATTAAAGTGTTAAAATCTTTCATTCTCAAATATATTCAACAAATAATTCACACAGCGATATGTTTAAGCACTTAATGACCACCTCTTTTTTGGCAACAACTTTTGCACCAATATCTCAATGCAAGTGCCTCTCATTAAAAAATTCTTCCAATTTTTCTTTTTCCTCCAACTCTTTAGACTCTAACAGTTTCGTATTGACTGAGGAGGTTGAGTTCAACGGTTGCACAGCCATGCTCCTTTCCTCAGGGTTCATTGGCAGGAATGGACGTAACGTTCGTAGTTCGTAAGTTGTTGTTACTGAGGAAAATGATGAAGGTACTAAAACAAATGTAGTTCTGTTAATATATTTGTTTATAGGTATGATATCATAGAATGTTTGTGATACTGTATTGTGCCAGTTTTTGGCTTGGAAGTGCTTAAATGGATGTTCTGGATGGCATGGTTTTGTCATTTGACATGCCTATAATTTGCTTGAGCGAATAAGGTTAATTGAAGTTTACATATTTTGGTAAAATTTCACTCTTCTTTTTACACAGCATATTTTGTAATTATCATGTCTTACTGTATCTTACTCTACTCTATAATAAGTACACTTTTTATTTCATAGTTCTTAAGCTATTCAACTTCAGAATCTTGTATAATTTTTGTTAAAAATATTATCGTTTTAACATTCCCTTTTATATAAGCCACATCTTTCTAATATTATGACTGCTTTTAAGCATTAGATTTTTGCTATCAAACTTTGACCTGTTTAAAGAGTTCTTAGCGAGAATTTTCAAATAATAGAAGTCTGTGAGAGTTGGCTTGGTGCGCATCTTGATGGCGAGGTTGTGTCAATACCGGGATATGGTTTAGTTCGTAATGATCACGAAGGAGTTGCCTTTTATGTGAAGGAGGGTCTCGAGTATTCGATGTTTGGATTTACAGCAATTCAAGATTACGCCGAGGAACTCTCGTCTTATGCTAGGGGGGAGAGTAAGTGGCACTATTAAAGAATGATAAATAATCTAACGGCGGCTGTTGCCAGAAAGAAAAAGAAATGCTACCTTGAGTGGAAAACTAGGATGGGTGGATGGATCCTCGCATGCGCTGGAGTGAGTAGAAAAAGATGAACATTCTTCAAGATTCTCAAATTATAAATGAGAACTTTGCTTCTAGTGCGGGCGTTGGGCCTGCTGTTTCTGAGTAACAGAAGAAGTCTCTAAAGTGATTTGCAGTCTGAGGTCCAATTCTGGAGTGAGCAGAAGAAGATGAACATTCTGGCAACAAACTCCTCAAATGCGTTACCTAAGACTCTTCAAGATCCTCAAATTATAAATGACCACTTTGCTTCTACTGCGGACGCTGGACGTGCTGCTTCTGAGAGCCTTATTGATGAATATCTTCAGAATGTTGATGAAGGTATTTGTGAAGAATTTCAGTAACAGAAGAATAAGTCTCTAAAGTAATTTGCAGTCTGCAGCCCAATTTCGTAGGGGTCCCTGAGGAACAACACAGTCTACTGGTAACGGCTGAGATAAAGAGCCAAAAATACGAACCCTTTGGTTTCTATCTTTTAAATAGTTGAAAAAGAAATTAAAAGAATTTTCTGAGAATCCATAAAAGCGCAAGATAGATATAAGCAGCTTACGATCTATAGTATCAAATGCCCACGAAAAATCAACCAGTACCAATGCTGTATTAATAGAACCATCCAAACCTTAAAAATATCATCCGTCACAGCACACAAAGCACTAGAAGAACTAAAACCAGAGCGAAAACCAGACTGATTACCTGGAAGAATATTGTATCGATTGAGATAACCACGAACCTGGTTCGCCACAATCCTCTCTAAGACCTTAGACGGAGGAGAAAGAATACTTATGGGACGAATATCATTAAGATTGTTACAACTTTTAGATTTAGTGGTAGGTATAACAATGGATTCCTTCCAAGAAACAGGGAAGACACCATCCAGAAGACATGAATTAACTATATTAGTGACAAC
>JAUIMW010002129.1:0-11170 GCA_033557785.1 Enochrus cinctus | reverse complement strand
CATTTATATATGCATATATATTTTGTTCTTCTGTATTACTTCTATGTTTCACATTTCTATGTATAATAAAGTTATTTTTATTATTTATTTTTATTGTCATTTGAAATCATTATGTATTGCATATTATTTTAATCTAGAGCATTAGAAGACCTTTTCCACCGACCGTGCATTCTGTGTTTTTCCTTTAATATTTTAATTGTGGATTTGGAATAGGGCTCCCCCAGTACCTACCAGATTTGGTGGAATTATAAAAAACATACTTCTCAATCAATTTATTTAAAGCAGTGTAAAAAATTTCCACACTGCGCTCAACAGAATTATTCCAGAGAAGTGCATCCCATTATGTATTAAAAAGTAGATTGTTTATAGCGGTGTAGTTTGCCTTGAAAAGTTTCATTAGAAAAACTGACAAAAACGCTTATTAAGTTGCAATAAGGTGATGATGGTCTTCGGTAGTTAGTGGTTCAGCGCAGCGTGCGACATTTAGATCTTCCCCGCTAAATAATACCAAATCAAGAATACGTTAGTTAAAATTAATTTTTTATTTAATTACAACAAATAATCAATTTATTATTTGATAATTTATTAATTTTATTTATTTAATTGTCCTTTTAATTATTTGTTTTAATATTTTTAAGTTAATTAATTGTATTATAATTTGTTTTGGTCGGAGTAAATAATAATATAATTATTTTAAATAAAATAAAATATCTTCTTTAAACTAAAATATAAAACGTAGCGTGGAAAGTAAATAAAAATATATTCTTTTTTATCATATGTTTCGTTAAATATAATATTTAATGTTTTGTTTAAAATAATATTTATTTCGAGTAAATGATATTTTAAAATGTAATGAATGAAAATATTAATTGATTGCCCTTAATAATGCTAAATGAAAAGAAAATTTTTAAATTATAATTATCCCAAAAATAGAATAATAATGAATCCTAACTAAAAAATAAATTCTTCGGAACTCAATCAAATTCTACAAATTTCCGGGGACGCTTTACATTGTCCATGTGTGACGCCCCTTTTTCTATGGAAATTGTTTTCTTCATAGGGTCTATACTAGTGACCATTTGTATAAAGTAACTATCGGTCTGCTCCCTTCTGTCGTGAAGGCTTTTCTATGTATACTTTTTGTCCGTCTTGGAACATTGTTGGTTCCTCTAATTTTTCGTTTCTTTTCAGGATAATTTCTTCTTTGTTCTCTTGCAACTTTTCTTTTATTCTTGTGTAAGTCTAATTTAAACAAGTTATTATCAATTTTTCCATAAATAATTTCTATGGGTGTGAGTTTGGTTATTGAATGTATCGTATGGTTGTATGCCATTATGGCGTATGTTATTTTCATCTCTGTAGAGAAATTCTTTTCTTCACTTTGGTTCATTATCCGGATGTATTCTAACAGTATTGAATGCAGTCTTTCAATTTGACCGTTAGACCTTGGATGGTTGGGCGTAACAAAATGTATGTCGATTTTGTATGTTTTTTACAAATTATTGATTAGACTATTTTTGAATTCGGTTCCATTATCAGTGACCATTATTTTTGGAGTCCCATGGTGGGCGAAAAATTCTATTAGTTTATCAGCGACTTCAGTTGGGGTTTTTGAATTTAATTTATATGCCTGTGCATATTTTGTGTCTATTATTGTGTCTATTATTGTCAAACATTTTTCTTTTTCTAATTGGTGCCCATGTATAATATTTCAAAAGGTTCACTTGCCGTTGGTATCAAGTTCATCTTAATGTTGATTGGATGTCTTTCATATTTTGTCCGTTGGCAATTATTTATAAATTTCTGTATATATGTTCGAAGATTAGGCCAATAATGTTTTCTTTTTATTTTTTCTTCAGTCTCCTCGATGCCTCTATGGTTTAGTTAACTATGGTGGTAGTTATCAACTATTTCCAACTGTTTGTTTCATCTTCTACGTCTAGTTTTTTTTTTTGGAGCATTTCTTAAAGTTGTACGATGGGAAGCGGAAGTTTCTTCTCACAACTTCACAAAATTTTGGATATAAATCTTTTGGTACTATATATTCCGCTATGGAGTTAACAATTTCATTTTGAAAATTTTCTGTAGTGACTTGCAAATATATCCTTGGTTTTCTATCAAAAAAAGTTTCAATTTTTACTTTGGCTGGACTATGCATAACCTTTGTTATGAGGCACTTGGTTTTGCGCATAACTTAATGGCGCATCCAATATTGGCACTTCACTGATGGGATTTTCTTGTCGGAGAGTGTATTGTTTGATCTTCATCAACGATGTCTCTTTTTTCTTGTTCGTCTTTGTTTGCAATTCTCGATCCGTTGTCAATTTGAGTACAAGGACCAGGTTGCTGGTTCTTAAAACAGTCTTGGATAAATTGCTAGAGAGCTTCGTTTACATTTTCATCAGTCGGTTGATCTAAGTCTTCTACCATTTCTTTGAGTTGGTCTGTTATTATATATAAATCTTCTGCCATACAGCAAAGGCGTCTTTAATGGTTCTGGAAACGTACGAAATAGGCAGGTCCTTTTAGGGCTACGTTTGACGCCCCTGTTGTCAAATTGAAAGGTTTCTCGAAATCTGGGTACACTAAAATAGAGTCATTACATAGAATTCTTTTACACCTTTCGTCGTTATGAATTATCTTCCTTTCTTCAAACGTTTTGTCAAAGGCTTCGTTAATTTTGCAAAATCAGGCACAAATCGCCTGTAATAACCTATTAGGCTTAAAAAGATTTTTATATCCTTTTGGGTACGTGGTACGGGATAGTTTATTATAGCGTTAATTTTGTCTGGTTTGGGCATCCTCTTAAACTCGTAATGTCCTTTCTCTGTTGTAAAAGCTGTTTTTTCGATGTCTTCTTCGGCTATAGGGATTTGATGATAGATGCTTGCTAAATCCAGTGTTGTAAAGTACTTGCTTTTACCCAATTTGTTTAACGTTTCATTGATATTTGGCAGAGGATACTTATCATCGATAGTCTTCTCGTTGAGCTTTCTATAGTCCATGACAATTCGCCACTTCTGTACACCACTAGCGTCTAGTTTTTTGGCACAGCCCAAATTGGTGAGGACCAAGGTGATTGGCTATGTTGAATGATTTCTTCCATTTATCTTACCACTTCTTCGCGGTGAATGTATGGGTAAGGATAATTTTTCGTATATATAGGCACTTCATCTGTGGTACGTATTTTATGCTTCACTTCGTTTGTAAATATCAGTTGTGTCCCTTCTTTGTAAAAGATATTTGGGAATTCTTTAATTAAATTCAATAATTTGCTCCTCTGCATTTAAGTGATGACTCTAAATTCGGTTTGTTGACAAGTTGTTTTGTTACAAAATTTCTTGCAATTGTTTCTTTGTATGTTGGTTTTAACTTGTATTACGTTTTGAGTTTTTGCAGGTACGTTTTTTGTATTTAAATTTTTCTTTGGTTTATTTTTGTCTTTGTTTTGTTTTAAGTCTTTCTATTTTTTTCTTTAAATATCTTTGGGGTTTCAATTTTCATACTGTAATCTTGTTTTGTTGTTTTATATGTACTAGTGACTGTAAATGGGTCTCTTCTAATATCTTCAGAATAGTATTTTGTTGCAACTAGAGAGTGCATAAAGGATTTTGATGATCCACTGTCTACTAGTAGTTTAATGTTTTTGTCTGGTAATACCTATATATTGGTTAGTATTTTCACCAGAACTGTTATGTGAAATTATTATGTTTGAGATTCTTGGAAGTAAACTTGAACATTGTTCAGATTCTGTGTGAATTTCCTTTGGTTCTCTTATTGTTTGTGTTGATATTAGTGTAGGAGTATATGGTTGTTGCCTAAACCAATTTTCTCTTTGTGGTTGTTGTTGTTGTTCAATTTGTAGTAAGAAATTTTGTGTGGAAATTGACATTGGTCTTGGTTGGTATGCTTGTTTGTTGAAGTTTGCATTATAAAACGTTTTTGGTGTTAGATTGCGAAAATTTGAGAATTCATTTCTCATGGGCGATTGGTGGTTTTGATTAAAGTTGTAATTAAATGGACGTTGTTGATTATAATTTGGCCGTTGCCTATAGTTGCTGTTATTGTGTTTGATTTCTTATTGAAATCTGTATGTTTGTTAGTTTTTTGTACGTTTGATTGTGTGTTATCATGTTTAGTTGGGGATTGTTGATACTTTGCAATCATTTTCTCGTTCTCTATAAACTGCATAGCTTAATTTAAGCTAGAAGGGCGCATGCACCTGATAGTTGTGCCTAAGGGTTCACGCAAACCTGCTAAAATGTTGTTGTACAAATCCTTCTTAATTTTTTTAACGTTGTGATCTGTTTCGTGTAACTCGACGTAGGTGCATAACACATTCAACAATTGCAAAATTTTTGAAAAAAATTCAGTTGGTTTTTCATCATAGCCCGGCCTAGTAAGAACAAGGTTACGATTTAAACAAGCTTCATCGCGTTGTTCCGCGAAGTTGCGGTTTAATACAAGCTTTAGCTCTTGCCAAGTAGTTGGGTTTTGCACATCAAATATCGGTATGCAATTCAAGTATTCTGTCTTAAAAGTAGGAGTAGACATTGTATTTAATTTTGGTTTACTATTTTCGTCAATTGAGATTTGTAAATTAGTAAATATTTCTTCTAACTCTTCTGTTCCGTAAGACATGGAACGTTTAAAAGGTAATTTAAAAATTAAGGAGTTTAATCAGGTTTTAAAGGCAATTTCAAAAGGCAATAAGGCAAAGGATTGAGTTGTAGGATAATCAGGTTTCGTTTGGTTAATTGTTAAAGCAAACGTTTAATCGCCTAAGACTATCTTGTTCGCAGCTCTAGTTGTCTTATTCAGTTTAATAACAAGATTTTTAAAAAGGTGTAATTATTTTTTATTTAATTACAACCAAATAATCAATTTATTATTTGATAATTCATTTATTTTATTTATTGAATCTTCCTTTTAATTATTTGTTTTAATATTTTTAAGTTAATTAATTGTATTATAATTTGTTTTGGTCAGAGTAAATAATAATATAATTCTTTTAAATAAAATAAAAATATATTCTTTCTATCATATGTTTTGTTAAATATAATATTTAATGTTTTGTTTAAAAAAATATTTGTTTCGAATAAATAATATCTTAAAATGTAATGAATCAAAATATTAATTGATTGCTCTTAATAATGCGTACTATCGTTGCAGTAGCCCTACTAAATTCAGACTACCCAGTAGCATTAAGGAACAACCTTTCGTCTTGAGTGTAAATTTACAACTGTCTTTTTGGCGCCGAAGTGGCTACTTATATACACTTGGTATATCTAAAAGTGGGGGTTCAGGACCGTACATAACTATTTATCTAGGAAATATTCAAGAATAGCAATTTTTATATTACTAGGTAAATACACACAACATATGTTTAACAATAGTGAGTCAAGCAAAGCAATAGTTACTCAGACGTTTTCAATTGGCAGATCAATTCCAAATTTCAAGAAGTACTTGCTTTAATGTTCTCAAAAAGGAAAAATACAAATCATACAAAATCCGAAGTATACATAAATTACTACCTGGAGACTATTTACCAAGAATGGAATTTTGTGAAATTTGAATGGACAAAATTAATGGAAATCAAAATATTTCAAACCTAATAATAAACAAACAAAACACTCGTATAACACGCGAAAATCCTTATGAAATACAGCAGGCCCATACTCAATGGCCAGAAAAGGTAAATGTTTAGGTGGGAATATTAGGGAATAACATAATAGGTCATATTTTCATTGATGGTTGCCTGGACCAAACCGAATACTTGGAATTGTTGCAAGTTGAAGTTATCCCACAGCTGGAAAATTTAGAAGCGAACAGAAAAATAATATTTCAGCACGATGGTGCTCCCACCCACAGTGCTGCTAATGTTACAGACTTTTTAAAAGACTGTTTTCCAAATAGCTGGATTGGTCCATATAAATAGCCAGCCCGGAGAATAGATTTAAATCCATTGGATTCTTACCTATGGGGCTATTTAGAGACACATGTTTACGATTGCCGAAGAGGGTAACCTGAAAATGAAGACGTGCTGAAAGAATAACCGAGGCTTGCGCTCTGTACGCAGTTTGCAAAATACTCGAAGACATTTTTATGATCGCCTAGGATACTGTTTAGCGGCGCAGGGAGCAAATTTGGAACAGTTTTTTATAAAAACCTATTTTGCATTAATTTAATTTATCTTAATTTATTAATATTGTTATTGCGAACTATTGTATTTTTATCAGTGACTTTCCATGCGACCTAGAGTATTGTTTAATTTGCGTCACCACTGTTTTCATTATTTTTTATTTCTTTTGTAGCATTATTTTTAGTTCGGCCCAATAATAAATTATTTAAAAAAATGAAGACTTCATTTTTTGCGTATTGCTTGACGATTGGACGTACATATGAATTCGCACATTTATTGAAAATAAAATAAAAAAAAAATAAAATGTAAAATTTTCTTTACGTAAAAATGAATCAAAAGGTTATTAAAAAAACTAAAAGCATTTTGACAAATTAAGACAACAATATGAGTTTTCCATTTAAAACCTAAGTCTGCTGATATTATTTGCTTACATCCAAAAGTGAAAATTAATTTATTTATATTAATCTTGATGTGGTATATTCTCTAAAAAAATCATTGTAATTTTGAAGAAGAATTTATTATTCGTCGATATGAAAAATTTCAACTAAATATCTTAATGATTTATTTAACTAACTTAAGGTACAAGTTTTTCCATGTGAATCCCTATGGCCAATGATAAAATGCACTGTATATGACCTCTAAGTGTAAAGTAATTGGTATTTAATAAATGAACTAAACAAACACTTGTTTGATCACAAACTCTGTTAAACAAGTCAAATTCGTAACAGTGGTTTCAGGTGTGGATTGGTAAATAGTGTTTGTGACTAACAAATTAAGCAAGGTGGATCCCTAGAAGCCTTTAACTGTAGCAAAAGAATCCGGCAGCCACGGGCGAAGACATGATGCAAATTTTAACGACCATGCTTCAACAATTAAGTAATTAATGACTTCGAACTGCTGAGAAGCGAACTTTTGGAACGTGGTGGTAGTACAAGTTGAAACCCAACGTAATGAGCTAATTGGCTTGATAGAATCAAGTTCGAAACAAAGAAAAGTGATTATTCCGAAAAACGAAGTATCTGCTTGACAGTCTATCACGAAATTGCCCAGCTATGTCAGAAAAACTACCTAGCGTGTTTACCGTCAACAATTTGAAATGATTGCTGGCCATTATGGATGGAATAATGAGGTGAAATTAAATTTAACTTCGACGCTACAGAGTGAAACTTCGTTGGTGCTGTATGATATCAAAGGCTCTTTAGACTATACTGATCAATGCTCTGAAAGTGTGGTTTGGTGACGCTCAGTATACAGGGCAAGATTGAACAGCAAGGAGCGAAGTTCGAAAGAAGAAATCCAAGAATTTGCGGCCGATATAGAAAAACAATTCCAGGTTGGCTTACGATAACTTAACGCAAGATACAGTTGAAGTCATCGAGATTCAAAACTTCACCTTGGGTCTGGAAGATGGCTTTGTTTATAGGAAGCCAGAACCTCACCAGATTCTGATACGTAGTAAGTTGCCGCCCTTCGGTATGAGGCTCTTCAAACGACAGCTCGTCAGTCGTCGAGAATTCATGAAGAGCAGATGAAAGAAGAAGGGCCCGTAAGAAAACTAGAAGATGACAAGAAGAGCGATTGACCAAAGAAGAGGGTGAAGTACTTCCAGTGTGGAAAGACGGGGCATATAAAAATCAAATGCCCGGAAAATAAAAAGCGCCATGAAAGTGGGACAAACCAAAGAGCACTTGAGGTAACCAGATCTACAGCGCGGATAAATTGAAAAATCAAACCCGGTGGACTCAATCAAAGAGACAAGAAAACACCAAAAGCCAAATCAAAAATAGTCTACAGAAATCACTTAGCTATAAAATAACGGAAAGCGCCATGGAAGTGGGTAGAATCAGCAAACCTTTAAAGTAACCAGTCCTACAGTGCCGAGAGATTCAAAAGAGGAAGATGGAGGTTTCAAGCAAGAAGATAAAGTGTGGCTGTATAACCCGACTAGGCGAAAAGGACATTCCCCAAAACTCCAGAAGAATCACCAATGACCCGTTAATAGAAATCGTTTAGTTCCTTATAATGGAAATCAATAAGAAGAAGAAATTAAAGTCCAAGTGCTTAAGTCTCCTTCCAAGCGAAAGTTCCAGGACTATCTGTTTAAAATGCTCAAGGATCATGGTTTGGTTCACTGTGTGTTGGCAGATGTAAAGATGAACAAGGGAATAGCTTTAAACTTTAGAAAGAGGTTTGGACAAGTTCAGGATCTTCAAGAGCAAGTTTCACGGCTAAGCCGAGAACTGACCATAAGGAATGGCAAACAACAGCTCTATTATTTGGTGACGAAAGAAAAATATGAGAGCCTTTGGGAAGCTCTTCATGAATTGGCCATGGTCATGGTCTGACCAAGATGGAAATGCCGAAGATTGCCTGCGGACTTCATCGACTGGGTTGGAGAGTCGTAAAATACAAGAAATTTTCAAGGGCTCGTTTGTTGTTAACACAAGAAACGAGACAATATCAGTAGGAACGTGTATTGCCACTTCTACTATATTGGAGAATGTAGAGAAGAAGTCAGTTGTAGACATCGCCACGCACCAAGGGCCCGAGGAAAGGAAGACATCTGCAGCCAATGGATAAATAGAAAATGCCATGGGAGAGGCGAATGATGCGAATCCGGATGGAAGAAGTCCCACTGTCCATTTAAGCATTATGTGGATCGTAGGCGACGAGCATATAGAACATTCTAGATGCGAGGATTCCAGACCGTCGATGAAAAAACTCGCTGGAAACGGCTACAAAGTTCTGGAATCCCGGATCTTACATAATTAAGAATGGGAGTGCAGCCATTGAGTTAGTTCAGTTCGGATCGGATTGCCAGCGCAAGCGCAGTTGTACATATAACCTCTAAGTGTAAAGTAATTGGTGCTAAATAAAGTAAGCAAACACTTGTTTTACTACAAACCCTGTTAAATAAATCACGAGGTCGATTTGGTAGAATATTTCTCGGCGTGAAGAATTGATTTCTATTATTATTAAAATTTGCCCCATGTATTTTTTGGTTATTTTACTGTTGGAAATTTTAAAAATTATTTTTTAAATGTATACAACATGTATACATGCACGGTGTAGCAATAGTTCTGAAGAGTGTGCATTTATTGCATTTCAATCGCACAACAACTGTTTGCCGATTGATATGGACTTAAGCATTGTTATTGTCATACTTTTGTAATGTTCTCGTACTTAGAGTACCTACAAAATACAACCTTTACCTTCGATGAAGATAAAAAATAATTTAATAAAATAAGATTCATAGTTAAAGGTAATGGTTTTATAGAGTTAATACCCTTAAGTGTGATAGTATCTAGTTCTAGTATAGAAAAGTACTATATTCAACAGTACTGTATTATAGTTGAGATAAAGAAGAAATAATTCTACGGAAAAACAGCTGTGCTTTTTTAACGTTTTTAGCGATGATAACAATGTCTTTGGAAAGAATTCGTGGGTATATTGACGCCTCGAAAAGAATCCTTTTCAGGAGAAGCAGTTCATATTTTCACTTCGAATAATAGAAATAGAAATGGCAGACTGGAGATCTAAGGATCGGTATTTTTATTTACACAGCACACGTCCCGTCTGTTCTACATGCGAATAACAATCGGGACAGAAGAGATCGACCTGTCAAAGGCATTCGGCTTCTTTACAAAGCTCGAGTGAATTTCCAATCGCACTTTAATCATGTGTGTGATGCAAATAACTTCCTCAATTATTGGAGCTTTCAAAGTGGGGCAATCGTACACACCAAATTAAATTAATCGGCGACCGCCCCTTGTTTTGAAAATTTCTACCCCTTACCGTCGAAATAATTTTTATAACAGAAGTAATTTTTTCTTAATAAGCTACAATCCAGCGAATGGAACAACGTAATAAAATTATTGTACCACACGTCAATTTGATATTTTAGGTGTAACAGGGAAAATATATAAAATGTTGAGATGTATTTCGTAAGTATATTTTCATGTAAGCTTATATCACGTTATTACCTAGATTTTAAACATAATTACTTACGCAACGAGAACACAATGTGGTTTAGTGATACTAGGTCCAATTATAATGCATCAGTGACTCCCTGTAAGCCCGATGAAGCTGTGATAAGACGGGATTGTCGAACACAGCTGACGATGCTAATACTCGAAATTCTTGCCGCCCCTAATTTAACTCTCTTATGTTACGATGCCTATGGAAATTAAGCCGAAAATTTGTTTGATATCCGACTGATTGCATATATACACAGTCCTACTTTGTGGTAACTTTTAATCACCCACAGTTTGAAAGAGCAAAGCATTCTAGGTAAGCAGTCTGCAGGGTGATTACCTTCGATTGCGACAAACTGTATAGATCAAATATAAAAAAAATTAAAAATTAACAAATAGGGTACCAAAAACCTATTGAGAACCTCTGAGCATACAAGCATTTTAAATTTTACAGCCCTCTTTACTATAAAGTAAACATCTGTACGACAGTTTACGTGTTTACGTGTGTAGAGAAACGGGCGGCCTAGAGCACTCGGCGCAGGAAAATGGATGGTCATCCGCAAACTTTTGCGGTTCATTTTGGTTCATTCATAGCAGACTGATGATTTTTTATGAATGAATAGAATTTTATTTAGCAATCAGCGCTTCTAAATTTGTTCTCTTAATGTTAAATAATATTTTCTGGCTTCATCGTTAACGTAGGACCATCACATGTTTTGTTTTTGGTCCAAAATTATGAATTCTAGGGGCAGGTGGTGTGTGTCAGTATAACACAAACCGTCTACGTCCTTTCTGAAATTCAGGGTATTATTAAGGAAAAGATTAATATTGTAAGCTTCCAAAAAAAGGCGTTCGTTCCTGTTTAACACTGTCAACTTGGTGTTTGGAGTTGACAACATGTTGGGCCAAAGTACAAAGCTCAGGGTGTAATCTGGTGTCAGACCTGTGACCAGCAATTCTCTTCTTTAAAGTCTGTTCAGTCTCTCCAATATAAAACTTAGGACAAGATTTACATTTAATAGCATACAGAACATTGGAATTGTAAAAAATGGGG
>JAUIMW010002128.1:0-11176 GCA_033557785.1 Enochrus cinctus | reverse complement strand
TATACATTGTGTAATTGCACACCTCATTTTTATTAATTTAAACAGTTTAAAAAGACTTTTTTATGTCATTGAACAAAACACAAAAATGTAAAAGCTTTAGATACCTGAAATAGAAACTGTCCATCATGTTATAGCCGTCACTTATTGCTCCTTAACATTGCCGCCAGCAATTTTGTTGTAAAATAACACACTTTCCGTGATTTATATTCAGTACCCTGGTATCTAATCTGCTTGTTTGCCAGAATTGCACAAAATGATGATTATAAAATTTCTCCTTTTGTATTATTTTACTATATTCTTTAAATTATGTTTTCTCTGGGTACTGCGAGATGGAAGACATTTCATTTTTCTGAGGCGTCATAAATCAGAAACTTACATTTTTTAGTTGTCACTATAGTGAGGATAAACGGTCCTCGATTAAATACCAAAGCTGTACTATTTTACCTTAAAATTCCACCCGTCAGTTCATAATTAAGTAATTGTATTTGTCGAAAATATATGCGCTTACTTATCTTAGTGTTCACTCTCTTATGGATTGGGACAATTTTATTACAATTATATATCTTCATGGTTGCCTTAATACAGTTAGCGATGTATCTTTTTGACAACAGGAAACATTTTTATCGAATTAAAAACATGGATGTTTCCTTTCTGTTTAGTAAATTATTCAAAATTATAGTTATTGTTACATTTTTCATAGAAAGGATCTACATTGTCTCAATATTTTTTCGTTTACATGATAACACATACTTCTCACTACGATCTGAACGGCTATGAGGATGAACATTCTACATAATATAATTATATATAATTCCTCTGTATCTGTAAAATCGTAAACTGACAGTAAAATTATCAACAAAAATCTTTTTACAAGTCTTTTTGGCCAATGGTTATGTTAATCAGGGTTTGTTTTATAGTTTTAATAATGTCTAAGTATAACTAGTGCATCTGAAACAATGTACCCCTACTTAGAACCAAGATCAATTTCCACTTATATCTGTAATAATTTTTCTTTCTTAGCCTACAAAAGAAACGCGAAAAGTTCATTCTCAACGTAATCTCCTTTTAGCTCGATAAACCCAGCGACCTCCGTAGCGATGATGATCTCCTCATTCGACTCAAATTTCTGCCCAGCGAGACTTTTTCACGCTTGAAAACAAAAAGTAGTTGCATGGGTCCAAATCTGGAGAATACGGTGGATGACAGCAGTTCGTAGCGCAATTTGGCCATGACGACAGCGTAGATGTGAACCGGTGCGTTGTCTTGGCTTTTCTGCAATTCGGCGTCAAATCGGTCCAATAATTCGACGTAGTACAGCCCTGTGATAATTTGACCCTTCTCCAGGTTGTCGATGTAGATCAGATCTTGTGAATCCCAGGAAACAGTGGCCATCACATTTCCGGCCGATAGGACAATCTTCGCCTTCTTCGTCCACAGGCGTGGCTCATCAAAAACCGATGTGCGACCACGTTGAAACTCGGTAAACCAATTGTTGACGGTCGCCATCGAAGGAGTGTCACCGTATCCAAGCGCTCTTTGATTTCGCTGCGCGATTTCTCTTCCAAAAGCAAGAATCGAATCAGCGACCGATATTGCCCTTTTTAAAATCCGCGAACACGATCGTTTCTACACGCGGTCGAAAGAAAACTATGAGTCCAGTTCGGTTGAAAATTCGACAGTAGCCGTCTACGAGAAAGTACCACACGATAGTAAATTTCTCTTGCACTGGTGGCGTCATCCGGCTAAGTACTTATCGGATCGCCCTCTTATGATAATGTTACAAAGAAAAATAAAATCTGGCAAATATAAAAAAATTAAATAGTCTGATTTTAAAAGCATTTATTTACAAATCTAAGATGCAAAAAGGCGTGTTAAAATTTAAAAAGTGGGTGATCGAGAGTTGACGAATGCAAGACGTGGGGTAGAGAGAAAGTTCCCATTTTGGGTATGTAGTGTTTACCTTTTCTCAACAACGCGCTATATCCTACATGGGCATCTATTCGAGCATTTGAATTGGACCAATCATGTGCAAATTCTATATATATATATATATATATATATATATATAGTAAAAAACCGCAAGTGTGGTAACTTTCATTTGCGTTAATTTTTTTATGCCTTATTGTTAACGTGGGACCATCACATTATTATTATATTTTGACCAAAATTATGATTTCTATGCTCTGGCGGAGTTTGTCGGTATCGAATAGAATCAGATAGTATATATGCGTGGGTCCATATGTGTACCTCCGCCGATATGACAAAAATATAAACTCATATAGTATTCAGTAAGGTGTAAGTCTAGTAAAATACAGCCGGAAAAGTTGGGCCTTATTTAGGAGCTGTCTCAGCCAAAGTATGCAAGATCACGAATATTTGCTTTTATTGGTAATATTCGAAATAAAACCAGTATACCGACAAACCTTTTAAAAGGTGCATAATTATAAAAGTGAACAATACAAATGTAAAAGCAACTACAAGACAAATTCATGGAATGCATAAATAAATAAATATTTAGTGTTTACTTTTTCCATATACTACGAAAGTTTTTTATCTGTCTTTCTTCTTTTGAATACCTTCATATCTTCTGATTGTTAATTTAACCAGAATTTTGTTTTCCATATCTCTAGGATAAACATCTATAGTTAAAGTACATTTATGTGTTATCAAGTAATGCATCATAATTTGTTGAATTTTAATAGCCAGGTGCGTCTTTCGCTGGTGGGGAAGATTGTATCAGGGAAATGTAAGTCGCCAAGACCAAGTGAAAGAACGTAGAAATCCGTTGACCGGTGCGGTCTCGTCTTAAATGTGTTTTAGCGTTCGCTGTCTATCAAAAGGTATTTTCGGAAAACGACAGTTGTGATAAAAATTTAAGTAGTGGCCGTTTACATACATTAGGATTATTTTTTGTATTAGGTAAGTCAAGTTATTTATTTATATGCGCAATTATGTAATAGAGTATATTAATTCTGCTTTTGTAGAAACGATAAATTAAAAATGTACTACACAAATGTATAAACAAACAAATGATCATTATTTGTGTTTTGTACTAGTAGATTATTAGTTTGTATCGTAGTTACCCATCTACAATCTGCTCTATATTTTTAGATGTTTTAAATACTTTAGACTGCATTTGTAAAGTGCAGTAGACCATACATATGTATATATCTTAGAAGATATCATAAGTATAAAATATATCTAAGCTTTCCAAGGATGAATTTATAAGTCGAATATAAGTATCATGTATGCTAGTGGCTCTGGATAAAAACTTTTTTAATCCCTTCTTCCGGGGTTCAATTTTTTTAAATATTTCATCTTCGAATACATTCTATAAATGAATTATGGAATTCGTCATTTACTAGTAAAACCTTAAATTAAATTGATCAGTTCACAAAAAAAAACAGATACTTTACAACTATGTTATATGTAGTGCATATAAAAACTATAATATAAAAAAATGTGTTTATGTTCATAAAGAATAACAAATGTAAAAATATTTTAAAAAATTAAAAATATTATTGAAGCCTAAGTTATTATTTATTTATCCATAAGGACTACCTTTCTAAAAATAATTCAATTTGTGATTTCTTTCCATACATATACACATGTCTAACGTAAAATTGACTACTATGTTACAAGTAATATTCATCTTTACATGCTTACTCACGAAATGCCTATGGAAGCAGTATAGTACAACTTGTGCCTTATGCATCTTCTTAATTGTATCTTTGTGGGCATTTCCCATTATTATAGTTTGTTTTCGCGTCTAAGAAAATTGTGTTAATCACTTTTCTTTTTGCGGGAGGTGCATTCATTAATCAGTAACCATTCTATAGAGGAAATCTTATTCTTGAGATAAAGTAGCCAAATTCTTTTCACAAACTTGGCTTCAATTTATTTTTGTGGCTGGAAATTTGCGCATGATAAAGCCAACCCTTAAAGGCGACTGAAGACTGAGGAGGGTTCAGCATACTTGTACATGAATCTAAAGCGCGTTCGATTATTTTTTAAATTGTAAGGGCAACAATAATTTTAATGAACTATAATTTATTTTTTTATTAAATATTAATTTACATAAATGTTAACATATCAATATAAAAAAACACATTGAATATAAAAAAATATTTATTATTCTGATTCTGTAGAAGATGAATCGGTGATGATATCATGATCTATTTATTACATTGTCAATAATGTGGTCAAGTTGCCAAGTTTTCCTTCCTCTTTAATAACACATTCAGAGATCAAACAAGAGAGAAATGAAGTGATGAGGTATGATTGTACCTGTACTGTTGATATTCTTATCATTTATTGTTGATCCAACGTTAAAGCGCAACTTCACAAAATAATGAATGAAGTTTTTTCTGATCCATTTTTGTTAGAATTTTACTTACTATTACTATTGATATGAATTTAAATAAAAATAAATATAAAAAATAAGTGGAGCAATGACATTAAACAATTTGCCGCGTGTTGCGCTGCGCCGCGGACCATGATTATACCGTTAATGCTTGTAGCAGATTACCGCTTTGTTACTCTCGTAGGAACGTCCCGTCTAAACATCGTTTTCTTTTTTAGTCACACTAAGATATTACTGACCTACAATTCTTGACTCACTTTCCGAAGTGCATATCTATATATGTATGTTTTGTATGAATATCCTATTCAAATTAGCTGAATGCCGTAGTACAAATATAATAAAAAAATTCTTTCCATTATCTTATAATAAAATTGATAGTGATCATAAATTATAAAAATTTCGTGAATCTGAAATAAAACATATTATATGTATTTCCCTTCTACTTGCATTGCTTCTTATACATGCATATTTTGCCGTAAGCAATAAATATACCATTTAAACAAAAACACGTTTTCAGTAGCTCACGTGTTGCAGACTTATATCCAATCTAAAAAGTATTTTTTAATAATAAAAAAACTCAAAAGTACAACACTATAGTTGGATTTCACTATTATACAAATAGTAAATGTTACCAAAAATATCAACAACCGCATTGTTTCGAAAAAAACCAATGCTAGATAAATTTTATTACTTCTATTTATATAACAAATTCGAAAATATATTTTTTTACATGTTTACTTTTCGAGAAAACAAGTGATCTGTATAGCTGGTATTGCTAAATCGCATTTTTCATTGAATATTTTTACTCTAAATATCTTTGTAGTTAATATTGGGCGATAGACTGTAGTAATAAAACTCTTTGTTGCGTTACTTTATATATAGAAACAAAATACTTTTACGAATCAAGGTGACTAGAAGCAATGTGAATGCAAACAGAATTCGCATTTAACTGTAATATAGTTTATTACATAATGCGATCAGAATTAAAACACTCAATGTAAGCTTATAAGGTTAAACTTTTTGTTGGAATTTAAAATAAATAGTAATTAGTTCAATTTTAGCATAACGGTTATATTGATTATAACAAACATGTAAAGTGTATATTTTTATAACTGTTAACTGTTTTTTTTGTCATACCAACTACATATTTGTTATGTATTTATAGATATGTTTGTTTCTGAAATAAAATTCCACAAAGATGCAATTTATGCTGCATACAAATGTTTTTTTATAATTTCAATTTAATCCGAAAATATTTTATCTACTGCCTGCAAAAACATTAAAAATTGAAAGCTATTATATTGTAAAATTTCTTCGGCTTACACAAAGAACTGTAGATCAAATTATTATAATTAGAAAGTATCTTCGGACTCGCACCGTACTAGAGAATAAAACCGTATTGCATTTTGTCAAATATCTAATTTACTCTATAATAATGTAAGATTTTCTTTACAGATATCAAAAATACAACAAGATCGGTTCTACCAAGAGAAAGCTGCCTGATTATTATAAGTAGTGAAAACAGTGAATATTAAAGTTAAAATCATGTGAGAACATTGTTCTTTTGTCAGATGCAGTAATTAATTGGTGTAGTGAATATATCTGTGGCACACACGTAACAGGTCATTGTGTTGTTTAACTCAAGTTGATGGATCACGTCTGATTTACTGCTAAGTGACCTCTTACATGTTTTTACCTATTGGTTACGATGGACGTGACATTTTAAATTTTAGTAAATAAACTGACTTTTTTAAATATTTGGATAACATGACAATATCAATGGATCATAAACACACAAGGAAATCCTCTTGGGATTCAAAGGTGAGTGTTTTCACATTCTGTAATTTGTAACAATAATATTATGTATAATATAATTCCCTTGTGCAAATGGAGATTCAACTTTCACGGTGGCGTAATTTTATTATATGAGAACTAAAATGTCCCATATAATTTTTATCTTGTTAGCAAAAATTAATGGACTGTGTGTTTGACATTTACAGGAAGTTAAATTTAAAGTGTTTATAATATGTATATAATCATTGTGCTGCTGTATAATTTGGGGAAATATATACTATTAGTTAAAGCAAGAATTTCTGTTATCTATGAAATTGAATTATTTGCTGAAAACCAAAAAAATCTTTTCATAATCGTTCAGATGAACACATTCACCTAACATTTTTCAACCACTGGATACCCAAAGATGTAAATTTGTGCTTTGCACCAAAGTTTTTGTTTAATGAACACCTCCTACTAAAAGAAATGTTGCAATCATAAATGATTTCATTTTTGATGGAAATGGTCATCATTACGGAAGATGGCATTAATAATTAATTAATAGGAGATAAATTACAAAATTCTTATAACTATTCATAGGTTGCGGAGTTACAAAATCCTTTATACTAATTTCAGTTGAAGGTGAGAATGCACAGAAGTAGGTAGTTACTGTAGTAGGCTGATAAAGAAGTTTATGAAGACATTTTAGTTAATATTTTAATTTATATAATTTATTTTTAAACGGTTTAAACATGATTTAACTTTTTCAATGTTGCTTCTTTGTAATTTGTAGCAGAAGATTTTTGTTTATTTAAAATAAAATAATGATCTCTATTTATTATTATATTTAAGATCACAATTATTTTAGTTAGAAATGCTATAAAAACTTTGGTAGTTTTTGTTTATTAAATATACATGTGTAATATATAATAGCATGTATATTCTATTCAAACCAACAACAAAGAAATTGTTTAAAAAAAGTATGTCAAATGTTAAAAGTTTTTTGGTCTGTTGTTGTTTCTGATAATCTTTCTACTAAAAATTGATAATCAGACGATTTTTCATAAATTCGGAACATATTTAATAGCGACAGACCGATATTTACATAAATAATTTTTTAGCAAATTTTAATGCAGTTTTATAGTGAAAAAAAAAACAAACCTGATAATCAATGCTAAATTTGACCCTATTAATTAATTAAATAATTAACTACTTTTATATTTATTATAATTTGAAAATATTTTCTACCGGTACGCATCTTGACCGCAACATACTGGTACATCTCCTAAAGGTTGGGAATTTTTTTTTATTAGTATTAAATTAATTACTCAAGACAAATTTTTCAACTTTTAAATCTAACATACGAAGTTAACGATATAATGCTATTTTCTTTAGTCCCATTGTCATACAATTGTCAATAATGTTGGTATAATTAAAGTTATAAATTGATTACTAAAAAAAAAATCAAAAATATTAATATGTGATTTTTAGATATGCGAAGGATTACACAAGCAACTAATTATCTTTGTAAATAGATTTGCCAAAATGAACAATTATGCACCTCCTTTAATCGTGTTTCGTACATTAATTACCTATTTTAGCTATTTTGATTAAATTTGCCATATTGTCATTTCTTGCAAATTCTTTAATTATATATGCATTTAGTAAATGTAAAATAAATATACTTTTACTCATGCGTTTTATCAGTAATTCTAATAATTGAATATTCTTAGCTTTACGGCGAGTACTTTCGAATTGCTTAACTTAAATGTCAAATATAAGTAGTTCATAGACATTTCGTATTCTAGCGATCTTGACTTATATTGAATAAAATGTACAATAATAATTTTACTTAAAAGCGGATAAATTCTTTTTATTTTGTTTACATTTAGTATGCATATCTGTTTGTAATCACGTGTACTATTGTTATATATTTTTTGTTCTAGTTTTTGCATTCATTAGAAGATCTATTAGTTAAAATTATTTGTAATTTATTTTAAATATACTTTTAGTGTTAGTATTAGTTATTGGTTAAGTATAAAAATGATTGCGATTTATTGAATAAACGGTAGATTGATACGACTATTTGAAAAAATATAGATAATTAATCACAAAAAAACTTTTGGAAATTTACAGATTTTGATGCTATTTACCAGTGGCTTTCGAAACACCTCGAGCTATGTGTAACATAACGTTTATTCTTGATATCCAGAAATTCATTGAATGCTAAAATCAAGACTATACGACGGATCGACGTTTTGGGTGCTCAAAAAACTACTTATTTTGATTTGTAAGAGCTTTTAATTGTATTGTATTATAATAAGAACTATAAATCGTAATATTTACTGTTACTTGTAAATGCCAACATTTAAAATTAAATTAATTAAAATAGTCAAAGTAATTTTTTATTCTTCGCCATCCAATACCACAAAAGATAAGATATTGTAATAAATTTTTTGTTTATTAAATTTCTCGGGCCCATGATCATAATCTTCTACATTTAAAAAACGGATTTGCATGAAAAAACTATCAATTTAACAAAGCATTAAATTTGTTTTTGAAAACTATGATCTGTAGCACAAAATTATTCTGTACTTTCATGTATAAAATATGCCCTTGTTTAACGGTCTAATAAACTGGTACTATAATTTCTCATTTACATTTTAATTGACTAAATTAAGAGGCAAATAATATCGCAAGTACTTATGCATATTTTTTGTAATAAGCATGGTTTATTTTGTTCAATTTATTGTCTTAATTATATTTATTAGATAACAGGATTAAAAATATATCCAGTAAAATTTAAACAATGTCGATAACGTAATTGATTTCTGGATTTGTTTCCCACATGACACATATTATACTAATTTTTATTCTTATATCACCTTAATACCATAATAACAAAATATAATGCCCTACTAATTTTAAATAGTACATTTTAGTTAATTTCATTAATAATATGAAAAAAAAATTCACATATTTGCCATTCAATTGAGAAACGCAATTTCCAAACTTTTAAACATACGACTCACTTTTTAGAAATCAAACAGCAAATTAAAATTTTTACAAAGATATCTGACAAACAAGACAAAAACATTAATTCAAAAAATATGAAAATGTATTAAAAATTTACATGCGACCCACAGTTTGAAAAACGCTGCTTTGTACTATAAAGTTTCTTCAGTTAGTCAAGTTAGAACAAAGAACACAAACAATGGTAAATCGCATTAAATTAATTTTCAAAATAATGCTAAACATGCATGGCTCCATCCATTTAGATATGTTTTTTGATATTTTTAATAAATATAATGCATCGCTTACTTTACTTAATGCAAAACAAAAAAATGTGTTAGCATATTTTTTTAATTTAAAAAATCTCTTTATCTACATAAAGTAATATACAGAAAACTAACAAATAATATTATTAAATATATTAAATAGGCAGGTAATTGCAGCAAACATTTCATTAATATTTCTTTTGTTCTTTTACAGATGTCAATCAGTACAACAATGAGCACTGGAGCTAGGCACTATAGACGTTCCGCAAGCTCAATCTTATCTACAGATTCGGATATCCGATTTACCCGAAAAAAGTTAAGTTCACAATACAGATGCGGTTGCTGTATTGTTGCTTGTTTTCTTTTGTTACTTCTTTTGGCAGCCGCAGCTGTATATTTCGGCTGTAAGTATACTATCTGATTCTATTCGATACCCGCAAACTCTGTCAGCGCATAGAATTCATAATTTTAGAATAAGCAAAAAAAATAATAACAATGTGATGGTCCCACGTTAACAATAAGGTCAGAAAAAATTATTAAACATTAAGAGAACAAGTTTAGAAGTGCTGATTATTAAATGAAGTTCTATTCATTCATAAAAAAAATCATATAACCAAAATCATAGAACCAAACGTGACGAAACGCAAAAGAAGTTTACCGCACTTGCGGTTGAACGCCAACTGTTTTACTTTGTTGTATTTATCTGTGAAAAAATGGTCACTACTGTCTCCCATCGAATTGATTATTTTTGTAAAAGTGTTTTATGGCACTTTGTCTCTGTCACTCGCTTTTCGAATTTATAACTTCATTGTATATTACCATAATTCTTTTTAGGCACGGATTTACAGGAGTACAGCACTAGTAAAGGGGTGTTATTTTAGGATTAGAAACTTTTTATGAAAACCGATGTGTTTTACCTAAATGCACTGGTTTGTGGGAACATTCCATATGGTTAAGCTTTAGTCATCAATGACTCAAAGACATAACATAAACAGTTTGCATTGTGACACAGATGTTTACGTTTATAGTAAAGAGGGTCGTAAATTTTAAAATGCTTGGATACTATTAGTTATTTTCAGAGGTTCTCGATAGGTTTTTGTTACATTATTTGTAAATTTAAAAAAAATGATTTTCAATATTTGACCTACATGATTTGAACTAAATTTATTTATTTTATGAAGAAACATGCGTGGGCGAATTTTGTCGCCATCGAAGATAATCACCCTGTATTTTAACTAATTATATGTTATAATATAATATTTGTTTTTTATAAACGAGTTTACATACCTTTACCGAATTCCCTTCTGAAAACTTTTATTTTTTTGCTAATAAATTATGGCCTTCAATAATGTCATTTTAGTTTTTAGAGACACTAAATTTGTTTGGATATTATTGGTTACAACATTATTTTTAATTTGAATAATATTATATTTGAGTTTGTTGTGTAATGTGTTGTAGCGGTGTAATCTCACACATTTACTGATTTATTTGATACACATTATCGTAATATACCACACGGGTAGAACAAGGAATAAAACTGAACAACAGCAGCGTATTTGTATTAATATTTTCCATGTATAATATGTAACCTTTTCGGTGTTATAAGTGAGTATCCTCGACTTTTATGGTACCTAGTGTTCATGCATTTTACCCCGTGAGGGTGTTTTTTAAGAATTTGGTACACGCATAAAAATGTCTCTACGGCTTAAGTTTTATTGCCGTTCTGTCATCTGAACAATGGTATTGTTCGTTAATGATCAAG
>JAUIMW010002127.1:0-11183 GCA_033557785.1 Enochrus cinctus | reverse complement strand
TATTTATCTTAGTATTATGAAGAAGACTACGACTGTGTGCACTGCCTCTAAATAAAAACCTGTCGAGCAAATATTGGGAATACCTCGTATTAAGCATTATATATAACTATATATTAATTATTTTATGAAAATAACAAACTGTGGCCAGACCTAAAACCAGACTTTTAAGGTGGGAGAACAGAAAATCTATCAAAGTAAGCGCGTAACTGAGATTCAACTATTTTTGAAAAGTGAGATAAAATACTCAAAGGTCTCAATTCTTTCAAAGTCTTCACAGAAGACACTTCAGGGACAGGAGAAACCCTAGCCCGCTTCCATACGTTGGGAAACACGCCTTCATTTAAACAAAAATTAAAAATGTGAGTAAAGTAACTTAACAAGAAAGGACAACTTAATTGTAACATCTTTAAGGAAATAAAATCAACGCCTACGGAAAGACTGAAGAGTCTTAAGTAAGGCAAGGACTTTGTTGCCAGAATGTTCATGTTTTTCAGCTCACTCAAGAGCACGCGAGAATTGTTTCCACTCAAAGTAGCATTTTTTCCTTTCTAACAGCGGCCGTCGTTAGATTACAAGATTATAATCCGAATCCGTAGTCAACGTCGCCAAAAACTTATCTTTCTCTTATGCGGTATGGTGCTAGACCCAATCTTATTCTACTGTTTTCTTTGAGATGCATTGGGGCTTGTTTTGTGGCTCTTATTGTTGCCAATTGCTTGCCTCCGTGATCGGGTCTTATTGAGATCACTCTAATTCCTTCTCATATTTCTTGCCCAAGTTAATAGACTGACAACAATGGTTACACATAGGACCAGAGCAGTCCATGTATTTTCTACGTCCATAGGGCAGGCCCACGAAATTTATTGATAGATAATCAGTATTGTTGTTCATAAGCAACTGTGTTTTAAGATTTTATGGGCTCTAAAGCCTCCAAGGGATTAAAAACTAATTTCTTTTTTAATTTCATGATTTTTATTTCGCATTCTTAAAATTGATGATATTTATTCCAAATAAATGTATTTTATTTAACCGATCAGAATGTTTTAATATCTTGTGTATTTTTTTTAATTTTCATGTCATAATCCGTGTCTGTCTAAAATAAATTCTTGAAATTAAAAGTATCCATATGTAGTGAAAAGAGTTACAGAGTTACAAGAAGGGAATGCCAAACAAATTTCGTCAAGTTTAGCGTATATAAATAATTGTAACGAAGTACATACAAACAAAAGACCTTACATTGTATTCCTAAAAATGTTAATGTTAATTTTTTTCCTCATCTAATAACTACTAACAGATGTGGTAGGTCATTTATATTTACAAACATACGGCAAATGTTGATTTCACATCAGGTTTTCGCATATATACGGGTGGGTGTAGGCAAATACTTCGTCTATCTAATTAAGGTCTTTGGTACAGTGATGCTCAATAAAATACGTCCCTACAATAACTGAAGTTTTTTTGCCAAACGTGCACGTATCACTGGTGTATGTATGTATGTATGTATTTACAAGGTTACCTGACTGACTCGTAGTTCCAGACTATGCTTTTAGGTCCGTCGGCTACATTTATTGTAAGGTTGTATTTCATCGAGTTTTTTCGAACATACATAAAATGATAATTTTAAGAATAGTACAAATAAAGAACAATTTATAATAAATTAAAATTTAATGTTTAAAACTACATTCAAAGATAAACAAAAGTCAAACTAGTTTGTAACTATATGTACTCGCATTACCACTGAATATTCGCTTTACTATTAAATGTTTGTTTTTATAAAATTTCAACCTATCTCGGCAAGGAATTCGTCTTATCTGCTTTTAGAATAATAAAACAAAAATAAATCCTTAAAGTCATTATCTTAATTGATCCATAAGTGAATATTTTGATGAATTTTTTTGTTCACGTTATAATAATTTTACTATACGATCAAGTCTTTAGAACATATTAACATCATAAAGGTGGATCTACTGTATATGTAATTTATTATTTACAACATGAAAGAGTCTGAGGGACATAGAATGTCCTCCAGGTACCCTACTATCAACATACTCCTGTTGATGGCAGTGCACCTGGAGGACATTCCATGTCCCCCAGACTCCCTGGAGGCCCTTCTTTTATTTGGAAAAGTCAGTAAACATCTCTTTGTTGAGGTATAATAAAACTACATGAAAGAAAGACAGCAAGGGTTCTGGAAACATGGAAACTTCTCTTGGTTACTAATAGCCTTCTTATTATCGAGAGATTAAATTTTAAATATCAATCAGGAAGTAAGTTAATGACAGTGCACCTGGAGGTCATTCCATGTCTTACAGACCCCTGATGGCCATTCGTTCATGTTTATTTTATTCTACTTCAACAATGAGATATTGACTGATTTTTCCAAATAAATGAAGAGCCACCAAGGGTCTGGGGGATATGGAATGTCCTCCAGGTGCACTGCTATCAATGTACTCCTACCTACGCTTCCTTACTACTACTAATAATCTTCTTAACACCGAGTGATGGACTCAAGCAAATAAAAGAATTAAAGTGATCTTTAAATACCAATCAGGAGTACGTTAATGACAGTGCACCTGAAGGACATTCCATGTTTCCAGAAACCTTGGTTTCTTTCTTTCATGTTGTTTTATACTACTTCAACAAAGGAATGCTTACTGATTTTTCCAAATAAAATAAGGACCACCAGGGGGTCTGGGAGACATGGGGTCCTCCAGGTGCACTGCTATCAATGTACTCCTACCTACACTTCCTTACTACTGCTAATAATCTTCTTAACACCGAGTGATGAACTCAAGCAAATAAAAGAATTAAAGTGATCTTTAAATATCAATCAGGAGTATGTTAATGACAGTGCACCTGAAGGACATTCCATGTTTCCAGAAACCTTGGTGTCTTTCTTTCATGTTGTTTTATACTACTTCAACAAAGGAATGCTTACTGATTTTTCCAAATAAAAGAAGAGCCACCAGGGGGGCTGGGGGACATGGACTGTCCTCCAGGTGCACTGCTATTAATGTACTCCTACCTACACTTGCTTACTGCTACTAATAATCTTCTTAACATCGAGTGATAAAAAGTGATCTTTAAATATCAATCAGGAGTACGTTAATGTGCAGTGCATCTGGAGGACATTCCATGTTTCCAGAAACCTTGATGTCTTTCTTTTATGTTGTTTTATTTTAATTCAACAAAGGGATGCTTACTGATTTTTCCAAATAAAAAAAGGGCCACCAGGGGGTCTGGGGGACATGGAATGTCCTCCAGGTGCACTGCCATCAACGTACTTCTGATTGATACTTAAAGATCTCTTTAATACTTTTATTTGTTTTTGTTTAAGAAAGACAGCAAGAGTTCTGGAAACATGGAATGTCGTCCAGGTGCACTGTCATCAACGTACTTCTGATTGATATTTAAAGATCTTTTATTTATTCGAGTTTATTTAAGGTTAATCACTCGATAATTAGAAGGTTATTAGTAACCAAGGGAAGTAAGAAAGTGTAGGTAGCAGAACATTGGTGGCCCTTCTTTTATTTAGAAAAGTTAGTAAACATCTCTTTGTTCAGTAAAGAGATGATTGAAGTAGAATAAAAACAACATGAAAGAAGAACACCAGGGAGTCTAGGGGACATGGAATGTCCTCCACGTGCACTGCCATCAACAGGAGTACGTTGATAGTAGGGTACCTGGATGACATTCTATGTACCTCAGACCCTTTGGGACCCTTCTTTCATGTTGTAAATAATAATTTACATATACAGTAGATCCAGCTTTACGATGTTAATATGTTCTAAAGACTTGATCGTATAGTAAAATTATTATAACGTGTACAAAAAAATTCATCAAAATATTCACTCATGGATCAATTAAGATAATGACTTTAAGGATTTATTTTTGTTTTTTTTATTCTAAAAGCAGATAAGAAGAATTCCTTACCGAGATAGGTTGAAATTTTATAAAAACAAACTTTTAATAGAAAAGTGAATATTCAGTGGTAATGTGAGTACATATAGTTACAAACTAGTTTGACGTTTGTTTATCTTTGAATGTAGTTTTGAGCATTAAATTTTGATTTATTATAAATTGTTCTTTATTTGTACTATTCTCAAAATTATCATTTTATGTATGTTCGAAAAAACTCGATGAAATACAACCTTACAATAAATGTAGACGACGGACCTAAAAGCATAGTCTGGAACTACGAGTCAGTCGGGTAACCTTGTAAATACATACATATACCAGGGATACGTGCACGTTTGGCAAAAAAACTTCAGTTATTGTAGGGACGTATTTCATTGAGCATCACTGTACCAAAGGCCTTAATTAGATAGACGAAGTATTTGCCTTCACCCACCCGTATATTTGCGAAGACCTTACCACATCTGTTAGTAGTTATTAGATGAGGAAAAACGTAAACATGAACAACAAAACTGATATCTATTAATAAATTTCGTGGGCTTGCCCCATGGACGTGGAAAATACATGGACTGCTTTAGTCCTATGTGTAACCATTGTTGTCAGTCTGTTAACTTAGGCAAGAAATATGAGAAGGAATTAGAGTGATCTCAGTAAGATCCGATCGCGGAGGCAAGCAATTGGCAAGAGCCACAAAACAAGCCGCAATGCATCTCAAAGAAAAAGGTAGAATAAGATTGGGTCTAGCACCATACTGCATAAGAGAAAGATCAGTTTTTGGCGACGTTGACTACGGATTCGGATTATGATAAATCTAGTAATCTAACGACGGCTGCTGTTAGAAAGGAAAAAATGCTACTTTGAGTGGAAACGATTCTCGCGTGCTCTTGAGTGAGCTGAAAACCATGAACATCCTGGCAACAAAGACCTTACGTTAATTAAGACTTTTCAATATCCTCAAATTATAAATGACCATTTTGCTTATGCTCAACATCTTTTAAATGTTAAAGAGGGTATATAAGAAGAGTTTAATTCTTCAACAGTAACAGAAGAACAAGTTTTTAAAGTTAAACACCGATGAACTAATGAACTAAAGAACGCTAAGTGATGGAGAAGAAAGAAAAAGAATGGAAGAAAGATAGACAGAAAGTTGCAGATAGACTGGTGAGATATACAACATACAAAGAATAAAAGTTAGATACATAGTTAGGGAAGCAAAGGAAGAGACTTAAAGAAAATATGGTGAAAAAATGGAAATCGACATCAAGACTAGACAACTAGAAGCTCTTCTACAGAGCTCTCATGGATATCTTCATGGTGATTAATTAGTGAGGTGTTATCAGCAAACAAAGACAGAAAATCTGTAGAAACGCAGTTAGGAAAATCTTTAACTTAGATGACGAACAATATTGGTCCCAAAATGTCTCCATGTCTCTATTCAGTTGTTTTAATGCTGAAACTTCAACCCATAAGAACCAAACTAGGACTCAGGATTGGCTGGACGTACCAATGGCTAAAAAGTAATAAAAGAATCAACGGTGAGTAGGAGCAGCAATTAATAAAAGCAAGAAACTGAGAATTTGCGGATAAAAGTTCGGAACTCGAGGATGCAATGGCTAGGTGGAGAAAGGATAGATTTAAATATTGCATGAAAAGAGAAGAAGTTACATATAAATATCCAAAGCAAAAAAGAATGAAAAGACACATTTGACCACCATATACAAAATTTATAAAGGAAAGCTCACTGAGGCCATTTAGAAAAAAGAAAGTGGCCTCGTACTAGCCCAAAAATAAAACTAAAATATTTGTCAAAGTATAAATTAATTTTATTCGCCTTTGAGAATTAAGTTCAAAGACGTGGAGATAATTTCTCTAAATTATTCGCACAATTTCCTCTGACAATCGACATAATTCTTAGATAATCCTTCACGTTGATTAACGTCGTCCTGGGCCCGACAAGCGATATTATATAAGAGAATAATCACAAATAATTAAAGGTAGCCAATAAACAGATAGAGATTAAAAGTAATCAATACTAATAAATAAATCCTTTATCTGATTAGGGAGGGCAAAGACCAAATAAATTACCCTTCGCGCTTATCCTTATAACCCTGAAAACCTACAAGGGCTGTCGCCAGGAATAATATACCTCTATCCATTTTGCTGAATTACCTTTGACTTATTTCCTACTCCTCTTAAAAAAATACAAACACTAAAAGTTTTTTTTCGCCAAAAAGGTTACTTAGCGATAAAATTTCAAAGGATGTAACCTCTCCGCGAACTTTTAAATTTTCTCAATTATGTAAACGTTTCCTCTTCGCCGGAGTAATCCGGAAACCTTTGATAAACACTAAAGTTGATATCTCAACCAGTATTAACTTACAAAGTCGAGATATGTCCCGTTTAAAGGTTAACCTTTTTTCGTTTTCACGTAGATACGATTAAAACGAGTGATGATGTTTTCTCCGGGAAAAGTATCGGTCTGTTATTCATCAACGCTCTGCGCTCGGACATGTTTGTCGGCACTGTTACCCCTTTTATGGGCCTGGAAACCCTCAAAAGGGGCGATAATATAACTCGCTGTCATGGTAGCGATAATACAGTTTTCCTTCCGAGAAGGGGTGGAGAATGAGTTGACACTCATTCGGGGTGCTTTAATAAGTGTATATTCCTTGATTGAGTCTTCCATATTAGGGTTCTTATTAGCAGCGCTGAAATTTCATATAAATACCCCACGTGTTTTTACCCCTGCGTGATTTATATTAAAAATTAAAATGTTAAATTATGAATTAAAATATTGAGTTGGAGCAAAAATAAAATCTTATTGGGGTGATAGCATTTACCCCAAAGAAATAATTTTCCAAATATAATCTTTAATCATCTCCGCGAGAGAAAGGACAAGTACAGGCAATCCTGGAATTCTTGTCCCGATCCATAACTCCACCATAGTTAATGTGGCGCCTGAATACAGTCATATCTCATTCTTCACAAAAATAAACTGACTTATCTCCAAGATATAGGCCGAAAAAAACATCCCTTAAAACAAGGTCAGCGCTTTTCCATCCTCTTCCACTGCATTCGGGGGGAATTCTGCCGTCCCGTTCGCACTAGTACCGAAAAGAGGATACCCTGGTAGGATCCTGCAATCGATAGAACAGACGCCGCTTACGTAAGCGTCGTTCTGTCGACGCGGGACGTCACGGCGGCAGCCGAACACACCCGAACATGCAGGTGGTGCTCTGATTGACATTTCTTCATGTGGGTGCTTCGAAAGCTTATATGAGAATAAATACAAATTGTGCAAGCTTTTTACAGTGCCCATCCTTTAGTTTTTCAAGTTTTTCACCAGACTGACCGAGTGTTACGCGAAATTCCCCCCCTGGTTACCACCCAGGCGTGTGCTACCCCCAAATGTATAGACTGTTGTCACTTGGTTTTCCTCGAGAAACGAAACTAAAAACGCTTAAAACCTCCATAAGAAATGCTTAAATCGTGTGAAATAATGCTATAAAACTGTGTAGTGTTCAGATAAAGCATGACCTCACTTAGTAATGACCTTATCTGCAATATGGCAGTAGGCTATGAAAACTAAGGTAAATATGGGTCATTCATCTTTGCTGCTATAAACTGTCAAGTTGAACAGAGGCGGTTTGATTTTTTTGTCGTGGAGTTCCTGATGGATGCTACAAAATGCAATAGGTAGGAGAATTGCGTTTTTAACGAACTTTAATAGACTTTAGTGATTAGTTTTACGAACTATTTGGAAGTGTCACTGAGTAGAGATGAACATAACCTTTAAGATGCTGTAGTGAGGTCAACTTAGGGGTACCACCATGGTGTAGAGGGTGCCATGACATCAAGGCAACCCTCTACGAACGCTGATAGCCAGGGGACACATTCCCCCCATCTTGGAGCACAGGTAACTAATTTTTTTTAGATATATTAAAACAAAAATTGTTGTGTTTGTGACAATAACTAATTTTGTTAAACTTTTGCATGGAAATAAAGTAAAGCAAGTAAAAAAAGCAAAATTAAATTTTTATATCTATTGACTGGGCTTTTAGGTTATGTTTGACAGGCGCATAATGTATATTTGATTTTGAACGGGCAAAACATATAAACATTTTTAACGATTAATTATGGAAATTAGACTATTTATGTTGTATCCAGATGTTCTTAAGATTTTTTTTTACATAGAAACTTGTTTCTTTTGACAGGTTAATGACATTTAATCTGTATATATCCCACGGTCAATGGGAGAACCAGCAAAGGACATATTAAAATAAAATAAAAAAACTTTACCTGTAAACAAAAACAGAAAAATCGGGGAAAGACTTGGTAAACTCTCGTCAAATACATGCACAATCTTCATCTCATTATTATGTAATCTGGGAACACAATGCCGAATTATTCAATACCTACATTTTTCATGCCAAAAAAATAAGCGATAATTTGCCAGATAACTGACCCAAAATTTCCGGGCGCATATCTGAGACCTTGTAAGTAAATCGAAACATGTAATTGTACACAAATCTGTCATCTTTCTTTATTCGGCGCTGTCGCTAACGTGTTGAACAAAACAGGCTGTTATTAAATTTAAATTCCTGTTTATAATGAGCTGGCAGTCCCAAAATTATAAACACGGTCATACTCATGCGGTCCGTGTGACCACGAATTTCGGAGATAACAGCTCTTTGCATTTCCACTGATACAAATAATTGGCTTACGCTTTGATAAAAATTCACGTAATGTGCATTTCTATTGTTCTGGTGTGCTTTGCTACATTTCATCTTTATACGACGAATTTAAGTCACGTACCCGACACATTTGTTTATAAGTTGGGTTGATTATTAGAAAATTAACTGCTGAAACAGTTACAGCAGTAAATTCAATGGACTTCAAATTCAAATTTATAAAAACGGTGTAAATAAATAAATTATTCTGTAAGCTAATGAATTTAAGATGTAGCCAAGACGTCTCTTATTTCAAGGAATACTTTACCCATAAATAATGTCCTATTGCGCCTCTTGCGTATCTTAAAGACATTCAAAACAAATATGATAATTATTGTTGGTTGCATGGACATCTGACGCAATGTTTCTATGGGCGAACGAAACATGTACTTTTGATTAAGTATTGGTTTACAATGAGGTAAAACATTTGAAAGGAAATCGGCTGTTTATCAGTAATTTATTGGTGTTAAATATTTAAATTGACGATTGATTTTCTTACATGAATATTGAAACTTGAATGGACCAGGTGTTGTGTCCAAAATTATAAAAATCATTGAGTGTCTCTTTTAAAAAATCAATAATTATAATTTTAAAAATATGGCAATCTCGAATAAAGAAAATCTGTTAGCCAGTGCTTTGATAATGGTATAACTAGCGTTAAATTAAAGTATACAGTTAACAATGGCTAATAAACTAAGAGACACTAATTTAACAGCTTCACACGTTATTATACAAAAATGTAAATTCTCACTTTGAACTTGGTTCTCAAATGAATGGTGTATACAGTTTGAAAAATTTCGCTTCCAAGGTTAAAACGCGTGTTATACATATTCAATCGTTTACTTACTTACGCATACAGTCTCTTACACATGGACTGAATTTTAAAATATTTCGATAATTTTCGCAATTGCTGGCTCTATTTAAATAAAGTACTAATAACATCTGTGTTCTTGTCAAGCCAATATTTCTAATAATTAAAGGGTACCAGGAAAATTTTGAAATAAAGTTTTAATTTATGCAAAGTAATGTCATACACCTTCAAGTTTCAAGTTTATTTTTCCTTCGATAAATTCTTATAAAAACAAGGGTTCCTCTAAAAAATCAAATATAGAAAATATAAAATCTAGCATTAAAGAGAGGAATTGTAAGGTGAGTGCCACCCCAGATCATTATTGCATAAGTAAGTAGGGAGTCCACCAAAGCATCATGTTTTTCTACTTCAAATTACTAGTCAAGTATTACACATTACAAGTATTTTATTTAAGTTATCTATAATTTCAAATGATATAATAAAGCTTAAAGCTAATTTTACATATTCCACTATAAGACTATCTATCTCTCCCTCTTTTTCCTCATGAAACAGATCGTTCATCTGCAAATTATTAGTTATCATCATTTATGCAACTTCATATCTGGAAATTTTCATATCACATTGGTATTGCTAGGAAAAAATTAAAGACATCAGCAACTTAGAGGACAGGGAGGAGGAAGTTAATTAGATACAGATATATCATTAGAATGTAAAGTTATATCTGATAAATAAAATCCAAAAGATTACCTGGAGCTTTTGCAACTATGTTTATGTGTTTCTGGTATGCAAAATGGACTTCCTTTCAATGGTGGCTCTAACAATCAACACAGTTTCTTTGTAGAAATGACCTATTCTAATACACATAACTGCAGGGAATCCCAAGGCTATTTGAAATTTGACAATTCTACAATAATGAAACGCAGTATTTCTAGTTCTATTGAATGCGTTTATATTTTAAAATATATTTTCATGCTCAGCATAACAAAAAGCTACCGAACGGCGACCATAGATAATCGAGATGATGAACGCACACTTTTTGAAATAGTCGTAGTTCAAATTGGAGAGGGAGTAACTTGTCAGCGACATCATTGTAGCAATCCTGAACTAAATTTAAAATTTCTTTTTCTTTTTCTATTTTCACCCAATTATTATTGTAAAAATACAAAAAATAAATTGGTTTGAAATAACAAACATTATACAAAAACAGAACAAAATTATGAAGTGTGCTTTAATCCTGCACTTGGAGGATGTCGATGTTTTAAACTATAAAGAGACATCTCGTGGAACTGAAAGAAATGTTGAAGGATGAAGCAGGTATCTTGTACAGACTCTGTGGATATGCTCAATGTGGAGACATAATTTTCTAGAATGTGAATATTCAACGTGGACATTTAGAACGTGAGGAAAGTATCTTGTGCAGACTTTGTGGATATATTTACTGTGGACATCTTCAACTAGGGGCAGCATTTTTAGAGGACAAATGTTCATCGTGGATATCCAGAACGCACGTATTTTGTGCACAATATCCTCTATTCATTATAAGAAGGACTATTATGCACAAAAATACGAGTAAAACGGTCAGTAAAAAAATCACGCCTCCAAATGTTCTCAATAGTTAACGGTGACCATAACCGCATTAAAGTACCAGTACAAGAGTTTTGGCAAAACATTTTCTTCCAATTTCTGAGTGTGTTGCGTATAATTTGTTGGCGTGTTATTTTTGAGTG
>JAUIMW010002126.1:0-11185 GCA_033557785.1 Enochrus cinctus | reverse complement strand
AGTTCAGAACTGATCTCAAAGTCAATTCTTATATATTGTTTTCTATTCTCAAGATAGTTTTCAATTAATTTTAATGGCAATACTTTTATGCCTACTTCTTCTAATCTCTCTAGTAACAGTGTATGTGAGACGGTATCAAAGTATTGTTTCATTAGTACTAATAGGATTCAAAAATAAGTTTTTTCTTGGTATCTTGCTTTTCTCGTTTTTATTGTGGTTATTTGTTTTAATGCTATTTGTCATTCGAGTTCCTATTTCTGTAAAATATTTGTTTAATTCTAGTGCTATGGATTTTTTCAGTGACTATTTCCTTGTTTTCTTTTTTAATTTAGGTAACTTCAGTTTGCTCATTTTTATTGCGACCTGTTACCTCATCTACAATGAACCATAATTTTCTCAGATTTTTTCTATTATTCTCGAGTTTTTCTTTGTAGAAATTGTATTTTGTCTTCCTTGTCAACTCTGTTAGTTTATTTCTGTATGTTTTGTATTCCTCTGTGATTTCCCTATCCTCAGGATATTTCAACAGTTTCTTTTTTAAACAGACTCTTACTCTTATAGAATTTATAAGTTCCGATTTAATCCAAAGTTTTATTTTTTCTTCTGGCTTCACATGATTCCCATTAGTTTTTGTTGATAAGGTAATATACTGCTGCAATTTTTTCTCAAACAGGTTGGCTGCATCGTCAGAGTTGTTAGAATTACAGATATCATTCCAAGATTCTCCTGATATCTTCTCGATTAGTTTTTTATAATTTATTTGAGCTGTTTGCCTTTCTTTCTTATGCTCTCGTGGCTGGCCTGTCTGAATACTCAAAAGCAGCGCGAAGTGGTCAGTTACGTCAGTTTGAATTATATAAGATGTAATGTTATTATCAGTCACGTTATTGGTATTATTTTTTTATGGAATGTATTCTTCTAAATGGAACGTTGGTGTACATGCAGTACATTGCAAAATGTTTAAAAGGTGGAACCCTCCTTTTGTGCACATGAATACATTGGTTTTCAATTTCTTGAATAAATGTGGACTAATATTATAAAATATTAGATGCTATTGAGTAAGAAGTATAGTTGATAATTCTTACTCAATAGCTATATTACTGAGAAATCCCCTACAAAAGAGTTGTTGAGTATGGAAAATTATTCTATTGTAAAGTGTGGAGTGTATGATTGTTTTCTAAAGTGAAAATATTACATTTATGCATATTTATAGAAAATTAGGTTTCGGATATTAGTTCTTAAACTTAATTTCAATTAAATTTCTTGAATAAAAATTAACATTTTGTGTAATTTAACCTATAAGCTTGCCTTTAAAAAATTACTATTTTGAATGCTGCTGACGAAGTAATAGAGTTGTGGAACACTGCTTTATACACTTCGATTCCAATCGTTCCATCTCATGAAAAATTAACATACACAACAATATTATTTCTTTTTTTTAACTTTTGCCATTTTTTAAATACAATTTTAATGTAATTTTGAACAACCCAAAAACTTTTTTATAAACAAAGGTTTAACAAAATCGTAAAAGAAAGTTGTATGGTGGTCTTACCTCAATTTTTTAAAATTGAAGTAATTGTGCTTCTTAGTTGCAGCTTATATTTATATTTATAAAAAAAATTGAACTTTGCTGCTTCCTCTTCTGGTTTTGTTGTGGTGCAGTGTGCAAGTTTTCTCAAGTTTTTGTGCAATCAATTTAAATGTAGGTCACTCAAATAACCGATGACTTTATATTTATTCATATTTAAAAAGATAATACCCAGAAGATTTTTATACCTTCTTTGTCATTTTTAATAGTTATTTTTATGGCAGTTAGGTATTGGTTAGTTACTTTAAACTTCTTTTTCTCAAGTAGAACAAGTATTAATAGACAGTTATAGCATATATGAAAATTCAGTATCACAAAACAAACTTATGTTCTGTTTAAAATCTAATCTCGACTGATTGTTACATTACTGTGATCTACGAGAAAACCCTAGAACATAATTGACCATTTTATCGGAATATTAAAAAAATTTAAACAGTTGAGAATACGCAATAATTCGTTGAATAAATGGCAGAAATAATTTTCTTCTCAACTTTTCGACAGATTGGTAGTAACTCTCTTAGAATTATTTCATTCCAGTGTTAAGAATTTTTCACATTTTTTATACATATTGTGTCTATATGCTCTGACCATTTTAATTTCTCTGTAAAAAGACCAAGATATTTCAATTGTGATACAATTAGAAAGGTTATTCTGTTAATTTGAACTTTACCACAGTGTGTTTCTTAGTAAATTAAGTCGAATATCTGCTATTAAATTAAAGCACAGCATCTAAAGTTTATAAAATATGTACTGATTGTCTGGTAAGATACTGTTTTTATCAAGACACTTACCAACCATTCCACTCTAAAAAGGTTTTGGTCTCACATGAAAGCAGAGAGATGGGATGATATGATTTCAGAGAAAGAGAGTTTTTTTTTATATCTAAGTTATCATTCATTAATGATAAAATATATTTTCTTAACTGTTCTTGGAACAATAAAAATTTAGAAAAATTATAGCACTTACTGAACTACAGACTGGGATTATTATAAATCCTTAAATGAACACCTTTGTTTTGGTAATTTTTTTGCTTTTTTTTTTGTTTTAATCAACTTTTTATTACGCTTAGAAAAAAAAAATGAACAAAACAGAACGTATATGTAAGATATCTTCAAAAAAGAAAGAAGTAGAAGTTACGCAATTAAGAAGAATATTTGAAATAACTTTCAACATGTTTCAAACTAATATTCTTGTGTGGATTTCAAGAAATATTTTTAACTATATGAATGCATTTTTTATTGTAAGTTTAATGGCATACCGTGTTGTGCACATGGAATCTCAAATATCGATGCGATACAATTTAATTAATTTTTTTCAAAGATTGTTGGTCTGTTTTATATAACATTTGGAGCAGATGGAGTAATAGCTGTTAAAAAGTTGAGTGCTATTGATGGAAATCTATCAAAATATATTTACCCAATATATGCGTATATCACTCTAGGAATTATAATTATGGCAGTGGCTGCTTTTGGAATAGTTGGGAACTGCTTAAAAAATTCATTTTTATTTAAAATAGTAAGTCATTAAATAGATTTATCCATTACAAATGCGATGTTTTTGTTGCAGTATGCCTATTTATTATTCGTCGTAGTGGCCCTTCTATTAATTGTAGGATTTTATGGTTTTATAATTAATAAAGCCACTTTCGATTTAATTAATTGTATTATAATAAGGATGGAAAATCACTTAAAACAAAAAGGTTACACTGAAGTGATAGCGAGCGTTCAAAAGCAGGTATCTTTAAGAGGTATTAGCCTGGCTGCTGACTAAATAGCATTTTTTAAGTTTGACTGCTGCGGTGGTCGTAATAGCAAAGATTATGCAAGTCTAGGTTTAGAAACACCTAGTTACTGCAAGGAGAACACAATCGGATGTGGAAAGGCCGCATTTTTAGTTACAGCAGGAACTCTTATAATTATTGGTTTCTCAACATATTTTGTAATTATTTTTGTGGTATGTTTCAAGTTAATATTCTGAATATTACTGAATTTTGTAATTTTGCAGGTGTGCACTGCGTTTGCTTCACTTTTAAAAGCAGAATCTTTCAAAACTGTTAAGTAAGTTTTACATTTTAGATTTTTTATTTGGGATCTATAATTTTGTTTTAGAAGTCAAGTACAAAAAGGACCTTCATTGACTGAAGTAAATTTAAAAGCGTAAAGTAAAACCATTTTCTACATTTAAATGTGTATTTTTGTTCGATATTGCACCACAAAATACATTGATCCTCTTAAAATAGTTGATAATTTCAAACTTATAAAAAATATAGAACATAACAAAATCACTTAAATCTAATCTTTGAATTTTCTTTCAACATTTTAATTCTATAAGTGATTGATAGCGATCAACTTAAGTGCCTAAAATATTTTTTTATCAAATAAAACAATAACAATTTACATTTGTGAAGTGAAACAATTATGAAATGCAATATTGAAGTTTGATGCTTGCAATGTTTTTAAATAAAATCTAGCACAATGATTTTTTTAAAGAACTTTATTAGAAGTATATTATTTATATTTAATTTATTATTAGTGGTGAGTAAAAGTCAAAAAATGTTTATAAAAAATTTTTGGTGGTAGCAGCACAATTTATTTTAAGGTCGCAGGTTTTTCCCTTTTGGTTGTTGGAACTTTATTTAAATTACAACTAGATGTATATGTTTATCAATCTACCGATTTAAAAGACTTCACATTTTCACCTATTTTATTGATCGTTATTGGTGGATTTATTGTGCTAATCTCATTTTTGGGATGTTGTGGAGCTATAAGAAGAGTATACTGGATGCTTTTAATGGCAAGTTTAGACAGCCTGTCTTTTTTATTAAGTTAATTGCTTGTAATTTTAGTACAGCACAATCTTACTGGTAATAGTCGCAGTGCAAGTAGCAATGAGCATTTATATATTTGTTGAGATGAAAAATGAACAAGATTTAAGCGAGTCAGTATCAAAAAAAATCAAGGAAGAAATAATTGAGTATAAATATAATGAAAAAGTAAAAGAGTTTTGGGACGATCTTCAGTCTTCAGTAAGTAGTGCATTTAGCATTACAAGTGAGATCTTGAAAATATATTTTTTAGTATGAATGTTGTGGTATCAATAGCTATGAAGATTGGTTAGAAATTATAAATGAAATACCAGAAAGCTGTTGCCAAAAATCACGAATCACTTGCAATGTATATAAAAAAGGATGTGCGCAAGTGCTTGAAAAGCAAGTCGAAGATCATATTTTGCTTATCAGGAATCTCGGGATCATATCTATCACTGTAGCTATAGTTGAGCTATTAGGCGCTCTGTTTTCATTAATAACAGCTAAAGACACAAGACAAAAAGGATATCAATAAATTTATTTTATGTATATACAATATGTATTTTACTTAACAAATTTACAATTATTTTAAAACAAAAATAATTACAAATTCATGTTTTTTTTATATTTTAAAAAATTGTCTAAAAAATACCAATTTGGTTTAAAATTATGTAAATAACTTAATGCATGTTTTTTCTTTCTCAATTGTAACAAACAAAGATCGACTTACGCAATATAAACATTTTTTTTAATTTTAAACTTAAATGTAAATTTTTTAAATTATTCTTCTTCACTCTCTTCATCTTCTAGCTCGGGCATTGGGAAGCGCAGAATAGCAGCTATACCAGTTAGTTGCTCCAATTGTTCACCCGATATATGCATGCTGGAAAATATTTTGACTTCTCCACCGCTCTCCCGCACAGAGTCCACAAGTTTAACATATTGTTTTCGTAGTGGAACATCACTACATCTGAAAAGATGACATTTGATATTAAATTTTTCTACTACGACATCATGTACTCAAATTAAATCATCAAAAGAAATTTCACTAATTAAAACATGAAAATTTTCAATTAATTTTATAAATTATTTTTATGGTTTTCAAAATAAATAATTATATATGGACATAAGAGGAATAAAAGTATACAATTGTTAATATGGAACTATCGCTGATGTATTAAACCAGAAAATTTTTTAACTTGTAATTTAACAAAATAAATTACTAATTTTCAGGTTGTATTAAAAACAATAAGGTTTCAAATTACTTTTTAAATAGACCAAAAAAAGAAACTTTACACATCTTCAAGTGTAAAGCTGTGAAACTATATGTAATTTATAATTTAATCGCATGAAATATAAAACTTTAATTAAACCAACCTACGTCCATATCGGTAAGCTGGTTACAAACCTGATAGCATCTGGGGCCTATGAAAGGGAACCAATTTTTTCCTTTTAGTTCGTTATGTCACAAGTTTTAACAACATACCTGAATAAACTATCCGACAATAACAACGTTTCTATTGCTTGAGACTCATTAGCTTTTTCAACATGGTTCTTCCCGTAAAAAGCTTTGGCAGGTTCAGTCTGTAACATCGTATAAAATGTTTCCAAAGCTTTGACTTCTCCAGCAGCCTTCGTGTCTGCTATTTTGTTCACTACACTAGGATCTTGAAGGACTTCTAAAAAAAAAGTTATACACTAAAATAGTTTTAAACGTAAAGTATGTTTATACATTACCTTTTAAAGAATGTTTAAATCCTGAAGATGCATGAACTAAAGTGAATTTAGATTTATTTTCAAGGAGTACCTTGTTATCTGTTTTAACAGCCATTTGAAACATGTATTCGTAGAATTGATCCCTTACAAAACCAGGCGAAGCAACCAAAACACATTTGACAATATCGAAATTTATGTGTCTTAAAATAGCCTGCATCACGGTGTCGTAAAATTTAGCCAAGCCTTTTTCGTGTTGCTGCACGAATCCTTTCCTTTTTCTAGGTATGTTAACGTCAATTTTAGCTCTCACCAATGTCATACTCGATGTTATAAGACATACGTGTGCCAATCCTTCCTGCATGACAACGGCAGCAACGTCTGCACTTTGAGTTGGGTCACATGCCATATCGACACGTTCAAGAGCCACCGAGTCCCATTCTTGCTTTTTGAGAGAAAACTTCCTGTTCAATTCCAGATCTAGAGTATGGTATGCACCCATTTTAACATATTGGTTCTCTTCCACGTTACGTCCTTTCAGGCGTAACATACATGCTTGAGTATCGAAATCAATATTTTCCACACAAATAGTGAGCATTGTCCTTACTCTATTAGACGTAGAAGAGCCGGTTGCTGATTCAGTTTGTACTTTGCGAATAGTAGAGCTGCGGACAGAGTCCCCTTCCGATATGAGGTTGTAGGCATGCCACATATCCTCAGGTTCTTCAGGGATGAGGGACACAGTGCTATAAATAATAGAGAAGGCGGTTTAGAAAGTTCTTTGTGATTAATAATTTTTTAAATATAATTTTAACTGTTAGATACAGCATGCATCATGAAAAAATTAAGCTCTTAAAGCGTCACAAACTTATATTTTAAACTAACCTATCGATGTTTTTTCGTAGGTTTCGTAAAAATCTTCTTTTTTCGATTCCTACTAGCCTTTTAGCCTTATGATCCCTACTGCAAGAATTACTTATTATTTTTTTAATGGAAAAAGTGTATTTGCTTTAAATTTCATTAAAATTTTATTAGTTAAAATATAAATTGTTAGATAACAGTCCTCCAATTTATAAGAAATAAAGAAATATTGTTCAGATAAATGAAGAAGAAAAGTGGATCATTGTGGAATACCAGAAGTCATCGGAGTGAAAGTTGATGTGTGACCTGTAATATAGATGGCTTGTGATCTATTTCCAAAGAAAGATTTGACCCACTGAAGCTGAAGTACGGGTGCTTGCTTTTAGATATTTTTAATTTCGGATAAAGCATTGTGTAGACTAAGGGTGCAAAACATTAAAGCAATGCTGGTCCAAAATATGGAGCATGCACATGATTTGAAACCAAAACAATATCAGCGTATGTGTAGCACAGAACGAAACTCTTTAACTTTGTTGTGATACTTGAGAAATTCCTTTTCTGGCTGCTTCCAGGATTCCAGGTTTTTGTGATCTTATAAAAAAGTCTGATTGAATAAACAATATTATAATTTTTTTTGCAGAAAGTCCATCAAGTTCGCGGATACTGCAATATGGAGCAGTTTTTAATGATGATAAGAATCTCATCTGTATCAAAAGGACTGCTTGGTCCGAAATGGAAAAAGCAAGTAGGTTTTCAGTGAAGCTATAAAAGAAATAAAAAATTATTTATGAAATTTGTTTTTAATTTTTTAGAACAATAAGAGGCACGATTAGCTCTAGAAGATGGTGAAATTTACAAAAATGGAAAACCATTAATTACAATTATAGTTCATGAAGTATGTTGCAAAAGTTTATATGGGAAGAATTACAATGCATAGCCTTGTGTTGGCTTATTGTTGGCTGTCTGCTTCTGTTGACTTAAATTATGGAGTACTGTAGGAGTCAATTTTGGGACCACTACTCTACATAATTTACATCTCCCGTCTACATGAGTGTCTCGACATTTCCAGAATCATTTCTATGCCAATAAATCACAGATTTACTGGACATTTTCTACCGATGATATTGCTGGCGTGCAGTGGGCAATCAATGGTGATCTGTAGAAGCTGTCAGTTGCAGTAAAAGAATATTACTTGTGTGTAAACCCCTTGAAGTCTTTTATTCTACTTTTTTGCAGCAAAAGGAAACGTCTACAAAATAACCTATATTTTCCCTTGGACGGTGTGTGTCTTAGATTATCCTTGACAGTAAGAAACTTGGATGTCTATTTAAGCAGTGAACTTTTTTAAATAATTAAATCATCATTTTTTATCTGTGCAATTAAAAAATATATAAAAAAGTTAACAAAAAGGTATTAATATATTAAAATAAATAATGTAGATTAATGTCTTGTTGAATTGATGCAATCATTTATTGTAATTTCATAATACATTTAAAAAGATAATAGTGCCAATCACAAAATGTATAAAATATTCATGTGATTCGATTTCCTATAATGTCACCAAAAGAACTTTTAGTAAGTGCTATGTGGCATTATCATGGTTTTGACAATTACACCTAAAAATTGCTATATTTCCACGGAATTGCCGTCTGCACTGACTAAACATTGATTTATTTAAACAAAAAACATGCGAAAATAATATGTTAGCCCTTTAAACATGTAAAACTTATTGAATAAAGCTATAAATACAATAGCAGGTGGCACATGTGAGCTTCACATTGCATTTAACCTATAAAATTGTATTGATTGACGTAAAATACACTTACCCTCCGCACTCCTTATCAATATTTTTACTTAGAAGCTTCATTTTCGCTGATTGTTTATCATTTTCCACTCAAAAAGACTCTGAACGTGTGTTGATGTCATTATTTTTAGGCAGACATGAAGGTAGGTTGTCAAAAGAAGTTCATCTGTCATTATCAGGTGGCGCTGAACGTCAAAGTCGTACGATGAAAATGATTCACCTAGAAAATCACTTCATTTTTTTCGAAATTTACCTAATTTATCGCGCGGTAAGAATTAAAATAAGGGTGCTGCTTCATAAATTGTCCTAAAAATACGTTGTTTTTCGCACATTCAATAGCTTTAAATGAATAACAATAATATAAGAAATCAGTAGTTTAATGACTTTCATTAGTGGTATTATAATTTCAATGACCGTTAGATCTAACGTTTTTAGTTTTCGCGAAAGATGAATTTCTGAGGCAGCTGGGAAAAATTTAATACTCCAATAATTTTAATAACGTGTCAAAAACGGGTTAAGTTTTCGTGTTACCTTTATTATTTAGTTCGACTGTTTTCAGATTTTTATCGTCGTTATTAATCAGTTGTTAAACAATTTGCAATTTTTAATTAAAAAATTATCTAAATTCTTTGTTATTTGGTGTTGTTATCAAAAAACTGTTGTTTCTAGTTGTATTTAGCACTTAAGTTAACATAACAGATAGCTTATTTAAATAAGAAGAAATAAAATAATTGTTTCTGTTACATTTTAAATAATTACGTATTCTTAATTAATTATTAATTTGTTAAAAGTGACCTAATTCAGTGTGCTTTAATATTCAAACGCAACGGAGAAGGCTGAAGCGCAATAAGTAAGTATAATCAAAAGTGAACTATACATTTTACGCAAAAATCTAAAATTAGATTTGTTTTCTTGAGAACTCTTTGAGGTTATGTCGACAGGTAGTCTACCTTATTTGGACCGTGTAAACAACTTCGTAACTTGTTTAAATATAAAGATTTAATCACTGGCCTTTAAATTTCGCTAATATTTATTCAAATATTGACACTGATTAAACTTTTATTTTTTACTAACTAAAAGGGCATCAGCTGTCATTAATCATGCTTTTGACATTAAACATATGACATTTGACATTTCGCCTTTCGCGCGATTTTCAAATATGTATGCGTTTTTTTTAATTTTTTTTTTTAAATAAATCTTAATAAATCAATCACTTTTAATGCGAATTTGCGTTCCGCTGCTGCATTCCAATCATTCCTTAGCTTACGACTTCCTCTATACGATATTAATTAAATCGAACTCAGCTGGTTACTATGCAGAACATGATTTTAATTTTAAATGGGATCTAATTGTATTTGCAGCGATAATTCGTGCGCTTAATCATACTCTATCGCGTCGATATAATTATGACCTTTGTCATACTTGGTTGCATAACTGTAGCGCATTTGTTGATAATGTTGAAACTTTATATAGCACTAAAGGCGTAAATAACCTATGGCCGATATGGTCCGGCACACTCGTTATAGATCTTTGTTGCTCAATATAGCCCCATATCAATTGATTGCCCACAGACTTGAATGAACAACGCTAGGACGTAGGTGTTAAGTTAGGCGAGTACTTGTAAATAAAGCACCCTATACAACTAACGAACGCAGACGTAAGGCCTAAGGCAGCCTTCAGACCACATATGCAGTCTGTCCATTTTTAAACGAACTCTAATGGAGATAGAAAATTAAATAAAGGGTGCTGATTCTCGCTGTGTAGGAAGCAAAGAGGGCTAAGAGGTTGTAAATAACGACTTGTCGCAGGGCAATAAATTAAAGTGTGCCTATCTGCTGCTCAGCGATGTCATTGTATTTGATAGCAAATAAATACTACCAAAATGCTTGTTTTAAAAACTAATCATATAATTTTCAGTATAAAAGAGATATTGATGTTAATAGGTGTTCAAATTGCAATGTTTAATTAATCAAATCAATTGTCAAATTTTTAAAGGCTTATAATTTAAGTATTAATTAAAAATTTGTCAATTTATATTAAATTCAAACTAATTAATCGGGATTTTGGTATTTCATATAAATATCCCTGTAAATTCTAAGTGAACAATCGAAACAAAAATTCTATGACAAAAGTCTACATCCAGGTGAATGTTAACTTTCTTTCAAATCTTTACATTTATGAAATTCCACAGAGCCCATTATTTCTTAGCAGAAAATGGTAGCCTTTTTGAACATCTTCTGTAAATACCGGTATGAGCCTTATTTTTTGTTTGTTTGGCTGGTATGACATTTTTTAAACATATTTAATATACATCAAGTCATTGATCAAACAACATCATATTTTCTCGTCGTGTTAAAAATGTTATTTTCATTTGAAGAAAAGTGCTGCAGAGTCGCATCGAATGCTTGTCGAG
>JAUIMW010002125.1:0-11190 GCA_033557785.1 Enochrus cinctus | reverse complement strand
TTGAAGCTTATTCAACAATGATAGATCGTTCTTGAAACGTTTCCAAGAGTTGGCAATATATATATATATATATATATATATATATACAACAAAATATTACGCCTGCTAAATATAACAAATAATATACTATTCGATTTAATAAGTTTATCTTAACCCCGGTTATTAAAATAAAATATTTATTTCAATTTACAGAAATTAACGGACACAGCGTCGACTTAGCATTCACAAAAAAGCGGCGTTAATTAAAATAACAAACAACCAAAATGTAAAAATGAGCATCGAGCAAAGCAAAAGCAAATTTTACAGTTTCAAAATGGCGGTTTCAATTTGCACGTGGTCGGGGAAAGAACAGGCATAATCAAGAAAAAAAAGGGCAAGAATAAAATTAAAAGATTAATCAATCGGCACGATACTTTAATTAAACACCACTTACGAGTCACCACTCCTATCCCGGAAACTTCAATCTGGAATCTTACCAAATTTGGGAATAATGGCTTCCCAAGTAAATTAGAACGGTTTTCTCGGACTAGCGGCATCTCGGAACCAAGTGTCTTATTAAGGAACCTAATGGAATCTCTAACGCCTAGATAACACATCTTTGATAACCACGTTTGGTTGTCTAAACCGCGGTTAAGTTAAAATAAGTTATTTAGCTTCGTTTCACACCCCCTTACTTACGCGGAAAAAAAACGAGAAAAAAGACCTACCTAGGTTTACATGCTAAAAGTTACAAGTACAAAAATAAAATCAAACTAAATCTTCTTCCTTAACGGACGTCTTGTACCCTCTCGGTGGAACTCTCTACTGGTCGAAACTTCTCGCAGAGATTCCTCCAACGGTGGCCCAAAAATAAAATAAATGATTTCAAAAAAAAAAAATCTCCATTGGGCAGGTCTTGAGTGGAACTCTCACGTGGAGATTGCTCCATCGGTGGCTGAAAAAGAACGGATTAAAAAAAGGAAAGGAAAACGGATTCTAAACTTAGCATATATTCTAAACGGGGAAAAGGAGAGCAACAACAGGAAAAAAGAATTAAATCTAGAACGGGCGTCCACACAGACGGCACGACGGTTTCCAGCCGTGTGAACCCTGGTTGGCGGTTGAACGGTGGAAACTTTGAGAGACGATCTGGCTGGCAGGGGCAACGGCAACCTTTAGACATCACACCATCTTTACCACATCTTGAGCAAAATATTTTTGATGTTCCTCGGCACTCGTGTCGGTAATGGCCTTCCTGGTCACATCTCCACATTTTCGGTTTACCCTATTTCCTGGGGCGCTTTGAGGACACTGAAACTGGAAGTGTCCTACTTTCCCGCACTTGAAACAAGTTCTCTCCGGTTTTCCTTGCGGTCGGATATATTTCCTCACTGGATATGGTGTCATCGGCCTTCTATCTTTCGGCGGCGTTGCAGCTCTTGCATAAGTTTCGCCTAGCGGTTCAGCTGCTGAACAGTCGTAGATGGGCTCATTTGCTAGCGCTGGTAGTTTACGATTAGAACTCTCTTTTTTCGGAGTCGTCATTCTTCTGTACGGAATTTCTCTAGGAGTAGTTCTTCTTATATCCTTTTCTCGGTCAGTGACACTTTCGTATGAAAAGGTTTTTGTGATTTTAGATGCTCGAACTTCCCTCTGCAATTATTCGAAGTCTCTCACAGTTTTCGAGAATGATGTCACATCCTGAAAATTTATTTTACGGACATGCAAGTGGTATTCTGGGAGCGAATTGCGGTACAGCCAAGCAAGTTCTTGACCAGCTGTGATATTCCCATGTCTCCTAATCAATGTCTGAAAGTCGATAATATACGTAGCTGCTGGTTCTCCAACTTTCTCCACCTGCTAAATATAACAAATAATATAACAAAATAAATATACTATTAGACTTAATAAGTTTATCTCAACCCCGGTTAATAACATTTTTATTTTAATTTGCAGCGATAATTAACAGATATCTTAGCATTCACGAGAAAGCGGCGTTAATTAAAAGAGCAAACAACCAAAATACAAAAATGAGCGTCGTGCAAAGCAAAAACAAATTTTACAGCTTTAAAATAGCCGTTTCAATTAAGTCGACCTAATTACTTGTGATGAAACGATTGAAATACATTATAATTGTCATAGCTACGAGGGATGCTAATTATGTATTGAGAATTGGCAACACTGGTGTTGCCAGGTCAAATCTGTCATTGTCATCTTAAAGTTTGACATTTTTGAAAGTATACTCCTATTTTGTATTCTTTACAGAAAGTTGAAAATTTCATCTCGGTCAAATAGTGACATTAACTCATAACATTTTGGTATGGCTTTTGAAGTGATCTAATTCAAGAACATGGTATCAACCATTTTCGTCCAACTTTTCAAGCGGCGATATTCTGGTCGCTCTTCGTAGGAAGTCCATTACTATTGTGGATATTTTCGTCTTGTTTTTATACTTTTATTAAAAAAATAAAAAAGTACATATATAAAAAGTTGGAAGTTGGATTTTAAAGAGTAAATGTAATGAATTAGTATTTAGCTGTAATGATATAGTTTTAATACATGTTGAATGTAATTTGTTTTGTTGTGCGATTCTTTCATTCATGGGGACTCTAATAAATGTGTTATGTTTCTAATTATATATACAGAATGAAACAATGATTGATACAGTTTTGCTATTATCACTGCTTCAAGCAGTTCTACGGTTGAGAGTAGGTATTAATTAATATTAAAATTTTATTATTATTATTAACACGAGTTGGCTTCATTAAACCACATTGATTTATTCTTGTTGTTTATTTTTATATTTTAATAGACACATTTTTTTACATTGTATGCTGTTCCCATCATTCGATGCAGAACGTTTACCCTATCTGAGTTGAGGATACAGTGCACTGTAGGAATGAACGACAAATGAATTCGGCAATTTTTTTTTAGGGAAATAGTCTATGTATAGTTGAAGAGAAATAATGTTTTCTGGTTTATTTCAATACTAAATAATAAGACTTACTAACTTTCAATAAGAAAAAAATCGTATATGGAAATATACTTTTTTAATTTATAATTAATTTTGGTTTTAGGCTAACAACTGTTGCAATTGGAAATAATAAAGGCTACGTTCAGATTTGGAATTTTCCATGGCACGCACTCTCTTCTGCAATTAAAGATATATAATTTTTTTTGTAGTTAAATTGTAATAATTAACGTTTATAATAAATTATTAATAAATTTCAAGATAATTTATTTAAAGGTTATTATTCGATTAACATGTTGATATAATTATATAGGATTCACACATGGATTCCTGGCAGTTAATTGCACTCAGTATACATGTAAATATGTATTCTAGACGCGAATTTTATAGATTTACATTTCTTTCAGTTATGGATTAATATTCTTAAATATTTAACATTGTATTTTATATTATTTACAAGAAATTAATTTAAGGACATCAATTATGGCGTCAATATTATGACTACAATAAAGTTATCATTTAATTTATATAGTGTGATAAGTTATGTGATCATCAATTATTTATTTTACTTTACAATTTTCGTTACTTAAGTCGCGGTGTGTTTCTATTTAATTACTCAGCACTCGAATTATTAAATAATATGTGATATCAGTTTACGCGACCGTAATTACCCGTGTGTATTGATATGCCAGATATAATAGTAGAAATTTAGGAGACTTACATTTAACTTTCTTTGAATAAATTGGCTGATTTTCACCTCTGACTTCCCTAATAACTTTTACACTCACGGACGTAATAATCACTAAACTAATTAACCTCGGATTCTCGGCTTAGAGATTCATTGGCTTAACTTCTCTGCCAACCAACTTCCACGCCACCCGCGACTTCGCCTTTTTTTATCCCCCAAAGAACTGCCGCTGCCCTAGTAAACAACCCTGTAGTACTGACAATTATCTATCCCGAACTCCTCTCCTCTCAGAGAAAGGTCTTGCCTTCGTAGCACACCCCGACTTACTGACAATTAATTATCTAGAATTACCCTCTTCATTATTTAACACAAACAAGTGCGTGGACAAATAAGACCCTTTTTATCGAATGGTATGATAAAATTTTTATCCCCGAGGTAAAATGTTTCCATGAAGAAACCGAAAAGTTTGGAGCAAACAACCAAAGCAGAAGAACCAACTACCGAGAAAAACAAACGACATAATACCACCCATCAAGAAACGCTGCACCCATTGATTCAACGAAAATTTTAATTGTCACTAATGTTTTAAATAAAATTATTTTGACAAATAAAAACAACTTTCAATGTATGGACTTTTCTTTTCATACCTTATATTTATTTAAAAAAATAATTTTTAATTAAAAATAATAGTTTTGAACGTTGACAAATCTTTATTAGCTATTTGTTTTTTTAAGTTTAAATTTTACCTTACGTGACATAGATAAATCATTTCAATGGTTCAATAGAACTTACTATGTAGTATTATACTAGCAAAAATAAATTTAACTATTCTTGGAAAATCAAGGCAAGAGTGGATTTTAGTATATATTTTTTTAATTTGAATAGAAATAATCGATCAAGACTACATAATAAAAATCTCAAATTTGTGCGAACAATTAAAATAGATTTATTTTAAAAATTGTAAACATAACCTAATATGTCAAAGTTATTAGCAAAGTTTCGAACGTAGAGTAGTTCTCAAAGGTCGCCATAGATGGCGCCACTAAGAACTCTTCCACTTTAGAAAGCGTCCTTGAGTTCCCGAACCCGTTCTTAAACTGGAGTTCTATTGTAATATGTGATATCAGTTAACGCGACCGTAATTACCCGTGAGAATTGATATGCCAGATATAATAATAGAAATTTAGGAGACTTACATTTAACTTTCTTTGAATAAATTGGCTGATCTGCACCTCTGGCTTCTCTAATAACTTTTACACTCATGGACGTAATAATCACTTAACTAATTAATCTCGGATTCTCGGCTTAGAGATTTATTGGCTTAACTACATTGCCAACCACTTTCTACTCGCGACTTCACCTTTCTTTATCCCCTTTAAACTAGATTGCTATGTATGTATATATAAGGAGACTAAGAAAACAGGGCGGATGTGGTTTTGGCGGAATCCTGATGGTGTTAACTGTTAGACAGATTTCGTGCTGGAAAATAGGAAATAGTCATTGCAAGACTGCACCGTGCGTAATGGAATTGATGCTGACAGTGACCATCATTTTGTCAGGTAGAATGGATTTCAACTTGAAAATGGAAAGGCGGATTAATATCATCTTCCAAGAAACTCATTGAAAATCTAAAGGCATATCAAAATATCTTAGCTTAGGACTAGATTCTTTGTTCTTGAGAACTGCAGTCACGCAGATACTGTATATGCTGTACAGGAGGCACCAGATTGCAAAATTTCCGAGATAATAAAAAATCTACAGATCAGGCGCCACAAACTAAAAGCATCGATGAAAATCACACGGCAAAGGACCCTCCTCATTGGAGATTTAATAATGATATCATTTCAGACAATGAATATAATGACGTAATTAGTAAGCACATTAACCAAACCCAACACTTACGTGGAAATTACTAAAACAAGATATTAAAGAACTAACGACTATGTACACTCATAATTATATTTCAAAAATAATTTCTATTGAACATGTCTATAAACATCTAAACACCGAAATAATTACGAATGCAAACATCCAAGATGCTTATATTTTAAACATCACTGCAAAAGTTTTGAAACCGAACAAAAACTAGTATCCACGGGATTAAATTCTCTTTACAAGTGTGACAGACCATCAGCAAAAGACGTTAAGGACAAACTAATAAAAAAGACTCACTAACATAGACGGAAACGTACTAACAGACGTTAAATGATAGAAACAACAGTTATAAATCATCTAAATAATGTATCTAATGTAAACAATAATTCTTTTTCAGATTCAGATGTGTATCTATCTGAGTTTCAGACCTCAATTCCAGTAAATTGTCTTAAATGTTTAGATGGAGGCTTAACAGCTGAGGAAGTAGCGGACGTTCTTAAGTCACTGAATAGAAATAAAAGTCGCGGAATTGACGGAACGGTAGAATTCCTTCTACACTTTTGGGATAAATTAAAAATACTGTATTTAAGAATGATCAACGATGCTATCTCAAAAGGAAAATTGGCAAAATCGATGAGGTAAAGTGTCATCACTCTAATTTCTTTGCCCGTTCAAAAGTCAACAGAATAAAAAAGATAATTCCTCAAATCATTCATGCAGACCAGAGTTTTGTATCCCAAACAGAACAATTTTTGACACTTTGCACCTCTCTAGAGACGCCATCGTTTATGCCAAACGAAAGGAAATACTCTTGGGGTGATATCTCTTGATCAGTCTGGAGCCTTTGACTAAATCAATAGAGAATATTTATTCAAATGTTTACAAAAGTTTAACTTTCCTAACTTCATAATCGAAGCAGTTAAAATCATGTATTGCGACTGCACGGTTGTGGCTAAAATTAACGGCCAATTAACCTCAGAAATACGTCTCTCGAGAAATGTAAGGTAAGGTTGTCCCCTGTCAGGCCTACTTTTCAACATATGCTTTGAAAAAAAAAACAAATTCAGTATTACAGTATTTCCTCTCTCGGTACCCGATACATATCTGAAAATCACTGCTTATGCGAATGATTTGATGATATTTACAAATAACTTATCCGATATACCTGTCGCTATATCAAAATTTAAATTATACTCGAATGTTTCAGGAACAGAATCAAATATGAGCAAATCTGTTTTTTGACTTGATCTTGGAAGGACAGAAGAGACATTCCCCATGAATTAACTTGGAAGAATGACAATATAAAAATATTAGGTGTTGAATTTACTCATAATCCTCATGAAGTTACGGACGAGCAACTGGAGAAAATTCTAACAATTCTTCAAAAATGGCGCCCTTTAATCACCTCCTTGTCTTACCAAGATAGAAAAATATTGATAAATTCTTTTGTAGTTCCGAGACTCTGGCATATACTGCAAATTCTACCGCTCAAATCCCGACAAATAAGTACATTGCAAAAAACAAGTAGCAAATTTTTTTAGGGGAAATAAAAACACTGGACAACTGACAAACTTCTTTAAACACCACCAGAATTGGAAGGATTTGGACTAACTCTGATTGAGATGAAGATGAAAAGATAAGTTTTGTGGCGAAATAGCTGTACAAGAGTTGAAAAAACAAAACTTAATGGCAGACTACTTTGGGAAAAAAGGCATATATAGCTTGAAGGCTCGCCCATAAAAGGCCGACAAATGGCATCTTCATTAATAAAAGTGGTTTCCACTCGAATCGACATTGTTCCTGGTGTAGCCAAGCCAACTCTACTTGGCACATGATGTCCAAGAGTGGACCGGATATGAAAGACAACGAAACATCTATCCGCAAGAATCATGGAAAGGACACCATCCATCATAGATTAAGTAAATGGAGGGAGCTACAAAGTAAAATTGGTGAATCATTAGCAAAGCAAAATACATAATATATAGCACACATTCCTTATTTTTTAAGGAAAGCAAGGACATACAAAACATAGATTCGCTATATATTACACCACTTAGAGAATTATTAACATATTTATTTTTTATTACCTTTACACAATTATCTGTATGTCTAAAAAGAAAGAATTAATAAATGTAATTATGAATTATGAAGGGGAACATGATTTCCACGAACTTACATAGCAAGCAGGCCGTTTTTTTGTAAAATCCGATATTGTAATAATACTTACCAATAACATTACATAAGAACGATTGTAATAAAGTTGAAACTTGTATTTTTACTAGCTTGTTGAAAAGATATCTTTCGACTCGTGTACATCATTTTAGATTTTTGATGTTGGTTAATTAGAGTGTCCACAAATATTTTTTTATTTTTGTTTTATTCTCTTTATATTTTTAATAAATTTTAATTACATTTCATAATTATTGGGTTATGGGGGATTTTATATCCTATTTTTTTAATTTTACTAAATTATCCCTATCTTATTATATTAATTTTTGTTTATTTTGCCTCAGTGATTATATTTTATTATGAAATTATATATTTTTATTTTCAAATACAATTTTTTTTTAATTTCTACCTAATATTTTAATAGACTCGGTTCTTAATTTATTCAGTATATATCAAATTGCTTATATGTAAAGTTTAAATACTTAATCTCTTTTATCTTGATTTATTTATTTTTTTTAATTTTGAACTGTATTATTCATCTAAACGCAATAGGAAATAAATTTTCCTTTATAAGATGTCCGGCAATGGCCGGCCTCCGGGGGGAGGTATGCCTCCTCCTCCTAATCCAATAAAGACGGATCCAGTAGGATCCAAACTGTTTCTCCGTCTGGTGGGAAAACAAGTACAAGTACCACTATGGAATGCCTCCTCTGAATCCAATAAAGAAGGGCCCGCTGGAATCCAAAACTGTTTCTCCGTCTGACGGGAAAGCAAGTAAAAAGTACTACTACCAGACAGCTCCACCACTGGTTCGTCAGTTTTAAGGAGATGCTATTTGAAATAAAGGGTAAGGAAAACCAGATGGAAATTGTGCAAAAATATGTTGAAAACAAGTTTGAATTCATGGAATTTTTGAAGTTGATTGTCAATTTGCTTAATGTACAAACGAATCGGACTTTAAAAGAGCGTATAAAGCGCCTTATAAGAAATATTTAGGCAACCCAACAAAAAAAGTCTAATTATTTTTTACCTACAATAACGATTTATGAATTTTAAATTCAACAAAAAATCTATAATATTGATTTGTGTTTTTTTTGCAGGAGGTAAATATTCGAGAATTGTCTAATATAGATAACATTACATATAATTTCATACTTAATTCAGCCATTAATCCTTGCACAGTTACTGTTGTGTGTTACAGAGCTAACACTTTCAATTTAATAGACCAGATAATAACTGTTCTAACTTGCTTTTCAATATACTTACCTTATAATGAAAATATAACTGTTGATGTCCTTATGCACTCCGAACCAGACTTGAACACCACACCCGGTTAATGCCATAATTGCAGGACTTTAACTGTACCTTAAATCCCACAACGGACAGACATTAATCGAGAGAACGTTATCGGGACACCTCTAAAAAGTCCATTTTTCCTTCAGTGATATATGGTTAAACGGACCGTCCTATGGAGAAGGATATACCTTGTACACTTCTAATTCTGTCTCACGACTAGACAGAATATACGTCACTGATGACTTACTTACCTACATATCTCACGTTTCGACTACCTATCCCTTTTCCTAAATATCCCCCTAAAATCTAAAATACCCAACTCTTCTTTCTGGAGATTTAACAATGACCTTTTAATTGACGAGGACTTTTCGGACCAAATGACCTCTGGTCTCTGTGTTGCCTGGGTTAAAGCATGAAATTAGAGATTCTGCAATTGATTTTATAAAGAAAATATTTCTTTCTAAATATAAACATATAGTTGCAATACAACAACAATTTATCAATAGGAATAACTATGACTTTGAAGATGTAATTGAACACTTAGATGATGTAAGATTCTTTGTGTATTAAAAAATTATATGATTCAGACAGACCATCTTCAAACCTTCTGTCGAAAACTCGTATTCACCTGACTAAATTGAGACTAAATTGACGGACAAATAAAGCATGTTACACATAAAATGTGTCAAGCTCTAAACCGTCACCTTAACGAAATGTACAATCGTCTTCTGAGGATTTAGTGACAAACATAGACGTTTATATGTCGACAACTCGAATACAAGATCTCGAAAGAGATTTAACCATGGATGTCTTTCATTCGTCTTTGACATCCCTCAATAAAAATAAATCCCCCGAAATTGATGGTTTTACACCTGAATTCTTTAAAATTTCTGGCCTGTCCTAAAACATTCGTACTATCAAATGATCATTTCGTCTATTGAAAGTGCGTTCCTACCCAAATCTTTGCGAACAGCAATCGTAACTTTAATATATAAAAAGGAGACCCCTTGAAATAAGTAATTGGAGACCTGTCTCCCACCTTAATACCGATTATAAGATCCTCGCAAAAGCTTTGCCAATTAAAATCAAGTAATTTACATCTACATAGAAATATTTTGGAGAATGCCAATGCTTAAGATCGACTTCTGACTGCGTAAACCATGTTTATTTATGGTCCGTATTGGAAAGATTCTTCTGCATTTTATAAATGTTGTGAAAAATTCTCCGATTAAATCTGGGTCGTGGTGTAAGACAGAGTAGTCCGCTTTCAGGTATTTTGTTTACTTTGAGTGTGAAACTACTCCTCGCTGTACTGAGATCTAAGGGGTTATAGTCTGCCCCATGGGGAAAATAACTTCGTTAAATTTTCTGTGTATTTTGATGATTTGTCACTTTATCATGAGGATGATGACAATCTGGTCATCGCTTTGGATGCTTGGGCAAAACTTACTGCCTTTTCAATTTGCAATGTCTAGTTCTTCGATAACAATCCTGGGTGTCATCTTTACTCATGAGAGTGGCACTTTTCCAGATCATGTCTTTGAAACCATGAAAATGCAACTTCAAGAGATGGCAACGGCACATGCCGTGCTTATTGTACAGGGGAAGGATTTGCAATACTTTCGTAGCCCCCAGAATATGGTATAGTCTTCATGTTTTGCCTGCAAATCTATCAACTTCAGCATATAATAATAAATTTTTTTGCGTGGCAAAAAAACATTGGATTACAGAATCTGCCCGTGGACCTTGGTGGTTTGAGCCTTATTAACATTGGGTCAAAAATTCGTCTTTTTCGAGTATTCTTTATTGTAAATTATTTCAGATACCGTGAAAATAACCACTGGAAACATTTATTAGAATGGCAAACGCCACTTTGGTCCAAGAAAATTTTTTCTATTACAGGAACACGTGGATTTCTGAAACAAACTTTCAGCACCTGGTCTCTGTTTACCCCTTCTTGAATAAGTTATCCTTGTGTTTTCCAAGACTTCCTAAATCTTCCACTTCTGCCAAGCTCCTTGTTTCCAACCTTAATAAGATCTGGAGATGTCTGGGAAGTAGGTAGGAATGGCCGGTTCTAGAACCGCCCACGCAAAAACGTGACGTCATCAAACCTGTGCGCACCTGATACCTGATTACCTGATGTCGGGGTCATTGCTCCTGGGGGGTCATTGCTCCTGGCGGGTCATTGCTCCTGGGGGTCCATTCCTCC
>JAUIMW010002124.1:0-11190 GCA_033557785.1 Enochrus cinctus | reverse complement strand
ATTTTCACGAATTGAAAATTTCAGTTCGCGAAAATATACATTTTATATGTTGCGTTCTTTCCTGTCAATTTTAAAAAGAAAGAATTTTAATGAATTGAAGAAGAAGAAGAAGTACAAGCAGGAGCACGAGCAACGCCATCTAGTGGCACGAATAGCCAATGAGAGAGTGTTGTCTATTTTTATTTAATTTAATTTTGTTTAATAAAAATAGAAACCTTATATTAATCACAAAAAAAGTATCACATTTAAACATATAGTCAAGAAAGTAATATTTTTGCACTAGGAAAAATAGCATTTTTTTATATCAATAACTTTTTATAGGCCGAAAAAGATATATATTATGTCATTCCACGAATATTCTGGCGCACAGTACGAACATATATTTTTCTTTTTGTTCTTATTCTAGCCCCAGAAATTCCTATACAGAAATATAGCTTGTAAGGACACCATTCCTATATCATGTAAACGCGTTTCTTACTAAAAGGATGACGCCGGAACTGCTTAAGAATTTACGTTCACAAGACCTTGAATTGGAGAAGTGCATACACACGACAGGTATTTAGAGTTTGCATGACACCAAACTTGTACGAGCTTTTCAAATTTCCCGATAAACAAGAAAGACGTACTCTTCGGAGTACGATGTACACCTATTTACAATCGTGCAAGCTGTCGCACGCGATCTCAAATCCAGACAGAATCCTGTTTCCTTATTGGTATACGGCCTTTTCACCTCCCGGGGTATTAAGCAACCCAAAGTTGCGTCAGAAAATATTTTCTTTGTTGTGTGTTTTCACGTTTGTTTTATTAGTGTTCATTGCGGGATGTCGCTGTTTGTCGTGGCACATGCATAATTTATTTTAAAAATTAACTGACAATTATTTACAGTGGGTCGTTTTGAAATAAAAAATAAAAGACGTTAGGAATTAAAAAAAAACTTAGATAGAAAGTTAAACCATAAAAGAGAATCGAATTGATAAGGGTTTGTGCGGGTAAAAGTTAGAGATCGTGAAGCAACAGTAGTTTGTAAAGTAATTTTAAAGTTTAATGATCTAAAAGTGGGCAGGAATTGCAATGAACAAAAAGATAAAATCGATATAGCCTGTACTTAACTTTACAAAGAGAGTTCAGAACAAGATAGTTACAAAGTATATTCAATATTTACTTAATTCTAGTGTTTTTTTTCTTTGTATATAAATTATTCTCATGGATTTTTTTATTTTCATTACAATCCACTTCGAGTTGGCTATTATTGGTAGCTAGATTTATTCAAGAATGTATATTTTTATTCTCTATTTTTGCTTTCTTATTTCACTTTGTACTCTTCTCTCGTCAATTATTAATTATTTTTATTTATTTAAATTGTTTTCCTCTTTACATATTCTATATTTGAGGTAATAGGACATATACCCTTCGTGTCAAATGGGGCTATCTCATTGTCAAGCCCTCCAAAATTGCTTAACAAGGTGGAAACCTTGTTAAGCGAAAAGTATTTAGTATGGAATCTCTAACCAATTTTCCCAGTAATATTCCAAAATCGAATGTTTAAGAAGGATATTATTTAATTACATTATTGACAAACGTCGGCACAACCAGGAATAGGGATATGAACCTTGTAAAATATATATTAACTTTTATTATTTTTGGCAACATTTCCCAGGGGGCGCTGATGGGCGGTATTTTAAAGCAAAGTGTTTGGTTTCAAATTCTGATAAGTAACTCAGTATTGTTTACATATAAACTTTGTGATATATGGTTTATGATACTCGCCTTGTCGGTAATCAACCAAAAATGCCTAATTCCTGCTGTGTACTTGGTTGTAATGAGAAAAAAATTAGACGTCGTTTTCCAAATAAAAATGATGCTGTAAATGCAAAAGTTGTTAATGAAAGCTTCGTTATTTTTTACTTTAATGTTTTTAGATTTTCAATATATGGTTGGAAAGAATCCAAAATCCTGATTTGTTTAGAATGGATATAAATTACTATCCACTCTACAGTGGAAGTATATTTTATATTTATAATGGAATATTTGTCAATATATTGTATGACTTAAAATTGATACTGTTTATTGAATAAATGATTTATATTATTTTCTTTTTAGGGTTTCAAGAAGAAGGAAGCTGTAGATATAGCTAGCACGAGTACATGTTTACAATATTCACCTATTGTACAGCCGGAATAACAGCGGAGGATGTTGACATGTAGGACATAACAACTGCAAAAGTTAACATATCTGCATCGATTTTCTGCCAAAATATAACATCAACTCAGGGGAAAAAAACAAGCAAGGGAAAGAAGCGATTCACTTCGAAGACAGCGACCGAGAAGTGACTACTTGGAGAAAAAATGCAAAAGACTGGCAAAAGAAAATAAAAAATCTTTTAAAAGACCTTTTTTGGAAGATCTCCCATTTGCTATACGTGAGATTATTTCTCATCAAGTGAAAAATATGAAGAAGGGTCCACTGAAAGGGAGATCATACTAAACGCTAATATAAATTATGACAAAAAGCTAGATCAGTTTTGTGGATTAGTGGACTATGGCAATGGCGGCAAACAGTTAAAGTTTGCAAATCATGCAAATGTTTTATGCTGAGGGGACTTCATTCCCAGTGAATGCATTATAAACAATATTGACAACTGAAATTTTGGTTTTAGTATTGAAGAGGATAAGGTAGTTCCATTATATAATCCACCTCGTTTGTTGAAGGGTGTTCGTAATTCTGTCTTAACAAAAGGCATAACGTTTGTTTAACAGAACGTGGGTAGATATTATTAATTTCTATGAAAATAATAAGAGTGTGCCCAAAATTAACTGACAATCATCTATATAGAAACAAATTAAAAAAAAAATTAAAATTTTTTTCAAAGAATTTCATCAATGACGAGGTCGTCTGCAATAAAGCTAAAATATATTTAGTAATTTTACTCTACATTTTATTAGTAATATTCCACAAAAGGCAGTAGAGACAGCAGACTTTTTGTTCATGAACAAATCATACACAAGCAGAAGAGAAAGCAAAGAAATTATGAAAGATAATTCGGAATGTATGTATTATAATAATAATTTAGCAATTCTTACGTTGTTGCATGGATTTCGTAAATTGTTTTAAATCATTAATTTTGAAAAATGTGTTCTCTATTCATTCAAAGAACAGAAATTGTGAAGAGAATGTCAATGAAAGTACATTGACATGCCTCAAAGAATTTCTGTACTTTGAATGTGAAAAAGAAAATTTAAAATGTAGTGCAAATGTTATTGATGTAACACAAACAGAAAGTTTTATGTACAATTCTAGAAGTTGATCAAAAAAGTTCATCATATGCCATGGAAAAAATGCCAATAGTTTTAGTAACCCAATAAAAAAGAAGCATTTATATATTATTTAAAACATAAAAAACATTCATTTACTTTATATTTATTTTATTTTTATTTAAATTATTCTATATTAGATTTTTGTTATTTTCTTATAAATGTCTAATTTATTTCTGTTTATTTTATTACTTATGTTTGTTTTTTTATAATTTGCGCTTGATGTATACTGAATATTTGTTGATTTTTATGTTATTAGTGGTAGACCCTATTGTATATAAATTGTAAATATATATTAACCCACTTCTATTTCTAATAATAATCAACATACTTTTAAGTAATCAGATTTCAATTTAGAAAAGAAAAAGAAAACGTAATAATTTCGGCAAAAACTCCAGGTGGAACTAATGTAAAATATAATAGTCTGTCTCTATATATTTACTTTGTAGTTATTACACTTTATAAATATGTTATTTTTTATTACTATTTGACCATTACTACTTTTTGTGGTTTAAATAAGAATTTCTTATATAATATCAATATCTAAATCTGACATTTAAATTAATTTTTTGCCGAATGAGAAAAATAAACGTATAATCATGTGTTCCCGTATGGTCAATTAACGGGCAAATATGAAAATCTATAATGTATTGTCGTACTAATACTCTGCACCAAATCTGGAGTTTTTATTCTAAACATTTCCCGCGCTATTTTCATATTTTTGTTATGGAATTAGAAATCATTTGTTTTTTTATTTAATCTAGTAATCATGAAAATTTTCGAACTTGGTTTCTTAAAAAAAAGGTTCTGCTTCATATCAGTAGATCTAGTCCAATACCAATGAAGTCAATATTATGTAGTTGAAACCTTAAGTATGCCACGAAAGGCAGCCTAAAAAGTCATTTAACATTTCAATGAGACTAGAAACTTTATAACACTGCGTTACTAGAACATTGCGTTAATAGGAGAGCCCCAAAACTGAAATTTGGCAGACTGTAGTAAAGTTCTGTCCGCAGATGAATCCATAGCTAAAATCCGAGAAAGTATTTGATGAAAGCAGGAAGAGGCATTTGACCTTCATTTCATGTTTATGGACGATAACGTGTGACCACGCCAATCGCGTTGTAAAGTAATAGAAGAAGTTCACAAATGATCTTCCCATAAAATCATCGAAATCAAGTAGATTTTCATTCCAACATTGCGTTCTGTCAACACTCGTTATCAGTTATTAAATGTAAATAAATGACCCCCAGCATGCGAGGTTTGCCTATAATTATCTAAATGAAGTTAGAATTGTGCACTGCACTGAACGGTCCAGCCATAGAGTCTTGACTTGACTGAGAGTTCAAGAAATTTAGAAGAACTAACTAACGATTGGGTCCACATTACAGAAAATGATGTAAGAAACTTTGAATTCATACTTAGGCACATGAAGAAATTCATTAAAGACGAAGGAAGAAAAACGGAAACATCATATGGGGACGATATATAATATATTATTGATTTTATAATCCTCTATCCTTGACAATATGACAATATGTCATCCTTCTCCTTTATCTTTTGCATTGAATTTATGTTACTATCCTTTTCTTCATATCAATGATGATTGCAAGACAAGTCAAGTAAAAGAAATATTAAGTTTTTTTATTATTATTTATTTACAATAGGAATACTCTCGGCCGACTGTCGTATCGTGGCCAAGGACCTGCACGAGGGGCAACGATGCGGTTTAGGCCGCTCCTCCCTTTTACCAGGTTCCTGCGTCGCTGGTCATGTCTCACGAGCAGGGCCGGATGTCAATGCTTAACAACCTAGACAAAAAGAAACAATTTCATCAAAAACCTAAATCTTTCGGTAAAGTGGGATGCGTGGCTGGATAGAAGAGCAGCATCAACCACAAAAACCTTGAGATACCTGGCACACTCCATTGTTTGCCTTCCACTTTGCAATGAGGGATTCTTGCAGTAGCTACTCGTGGGAACTCTTATGAAGCCCGAATTAAACGAGGGTTATGCTACCCTCGAAACATCATCAACGGTAGTCTTCATACCAAAAGTTGACCTGTGATCCCAGGAGAAATAATTCTTTATTAAACCGATGGAAAAAAATAGTGAGCTTCTATAATCGAACCAGGTTCAGTTACACAAGAGGCAGTACGCCTAACAAAAATCTAAATCAACAGAAACACCCTTACATATTCTAACAATATCTATCGAAAAGGCAATAGAATTTGGAGATATAGCAATATGAGCATTTTTGGATTTAGAGGGGACATTTGATAATACCTTACAAGAAGCCGTTACGGGATAATATACTGGCTTTACAGAACAATCACAATATAGGGCATCACCTACGCATCAGTAGTGTAGTGGACAAAAGTTAAAAATAGAAGCAATGAAGGAGGCTATTCGCATGCAGGAGCAGGAGACAACTACACTAACTATCCTCAAACCCCCACAAATAGAGACCATATACTCCACAATATCGGACAACCTGCCAATAAAATTCAACTTTGAACACAAGTTCAAGTATCAATTGAGAACAAACAGAAATGGCCAGCCAAACTGCTTGAGCACAAAAAAGGATTCCTTTCCTCAGCTTGTACACAGATGGATCAAAACTGATAAAGGCAGCTGCGCAGGAGTAAAAAATCCACGATCTCGCTAGCGGCACTACTTGGTAACAACAATACAGTTTTCCAAGCGGAAATATAAGTATAAGATCTGTGCCTCTTAGAAATAAGCAAGAGGATACAAAAAGAGAGATGTATATTTTAACACACAGTCAAGCAAAATTATCTGCTCTAAGATCGTATTTACAGGTTCAAACTGGTGTGGGATTACTTGAACAACAGATTCATAAAGTAAAAATTTGCAGATTGTCAATTACTATGTAATAGTTTTGGAAATTTGGTACGAGTTGACACTTTTAATAAATCCTCCTTGCCAATTATACAAATGTTTAGAGCCCAGTCAAACTATACGTTTTGAAAAGATTTGTAAAAATATAAGTTACAAAGATATCAATCGAACATTTAAAATTCTTCATACAAACTTAAATGATGATAACGTCAACTGCACGAGGCAACCAAAAACGTTTTTTGCAGTTTTGAAGACTTAAGAAATACTAGCACAAAAATTGGGTTTAATTTAAATGTATTCCGAAAAATAATCACCTTCAGCAAATATTTATTACCTTTTTCTATCTAGACACAAGATCATATATATTTTTGTAGAAATGATTTTTGTCGTGTGTCTTGCATTACCTTGATGGAAGACAACACCTTTTCTGTTCGCTAAAACAGGTTGCTTTTGACTTAGAGCGACCGAAACTCCGTTGAACTGTGCTGAGTAGATTTCAGTAGTAATGGTTTGTCCACTTGGCAGAAACTCAAAGTGAACGATACCAGCTGTAGTCCAGCATACACACAACAAAATCTTTGGTTCATTTTTCATCACACGTCAACATCCAGTAAAAGAACGGCACTAAGTTGTAGCGAGAAAGCAATGATGAGCAGATTGTTAAGCGCTGTAGCTTGTTCTCTTCGCTCAATTCATATGGCTCCCATTTGCTTAACTTACATTGTTTTCTAGGTTGGTGTGCAAATATCTGCGAATAGTTTTATCACTCACATTGAATCTTAAGGCAAAAGTTTGGCATGACTGACTTGAATCCTGCTCGTTACCAGCTTGAGATCGTCGTTGTTGATCGTTAATGGTCTTCCGGGGCGAGATTTATCTTCCAGATTTTCATCTCTAGAGGCAAATTTATTAAACCACTTCTGGACCGTCCATTCAGTTACAGTACCTACCACGACAAGCTTCTGCAGCTTTGGTACCAAGTTTGAATTCATAACTTAAACAAGCATGAATTATTGCATTTTACATTTTAATTCAAAGTTATCAAACTTATCAAATACACTGAACGATACTCCTTGAAATAAGATCTAACTTATATATAAAATTACCCTACCACTACATCCTTTTTACGGAATATAATTCATAGAAGTAGACAATAAATGATGATGAAAATCCACTTAATTCGATGATTTTATGGGGAGAAGATATCCTGAGTTTCGTGTTCAGCACGTGTATATCGACGATATAGGTCAGACTGCATCTATTACTTTACAAAGCGTTTGGTGTGGCCACAAGTAATCGTCCATAAATATGAAATGAAGGTCAAATCGTTCTCTCTGCCTTCTTCAAACACTTTCTCGGAGGTCGTCTGCGAACAGAATTTTACTCCAGTTTATCAAATTCCAGGTTTGGTGTTCCATTAACGCAATATTGTAGAGACCAAAAATCAAATATTACGTTCAGAAGTGCACCTTTTTCGCCCTGGTCTTGATATCGTAATACAGTTTGAATTTTGAATGGCTTTTTAAGCTGCTTTACGTGACATACCTTAATGTTTCAACCTTATAATTGGACTAAAACGAGTTCGAAATTTTCATGGATACTAGGCTAAGTAAAAAACTAGTAATTTTCATGTTAGTTTTTTATAACGGAATTTTTAGATAAAGTTTTTTCCCGACTGAAATTATTATTATTTAGGCAAGTAAACTTGCAGATGTTTATACATTTGTGTATCTCATTTGGCAAAAAATTAATTTAAATGTCAGATTTTTTGGCGTCCCAAAAACCGTCCCTCAAACTTTTTTCATATTATTACATTACCTCCTTCAAAAATTCATTACTTTTTCGTGGACACCTTTAAGAATTTTCGTATATTTACAATGGGAACTTTTTATCTCAGGTAGAATTACTTGCAAATGAAAAGATATCTAACTCCAACCATACAAAATGAGATGATTCGATGTTTAAATCAAAAATTATTGAAAGAATTAGTACATAAGATTAATTCAGCACCATTCTACTCCCTAATATTTGACACAACTCGAGACATTTCCAAAACAATTAAGTATTATGATGAGATATGTTCACATTGTTCGTGGTGATAACATAATACCAATTCATTTTCAAATAATGGTACGAAAGTAATGAGTGATGAATGTAACAGTTTTCAGAAAAAAATAAAAGAAAGTATATTTATTTAACTGGCTACAAACAGATTCTAGTATGGTAGAACTGTAGTAAAGTGAAGTGAAAGATAATATTTAGTTAATAAAAACTGCTGTAAATGTTAATTCTAATTATTTATTATTGCTATTCATTAAAATAAACTGACAATTTTCAAACTGTTCACTAAAATTGTTCCCCGATGTAGAACAATTAACCAATTTTTCTTTTGAACTACTACTTTCATCTTTGGAGTTTTGTTTTTTTTTTTTTTTTTTTTAATTTCAAGCTTTCGGACAAATATCCCTCCGCTACTGTTGTACTCTTCTACCATGTCTCTTCAATCTTGTCATATTAGCCCCTACATTGACTAAAGCAAACACAGAAGTACGACGAAAACAATGTTCCGTGTAAGCGTCTGGATTTATCAATCCCAAGAAACTAGTAGTTTTGCTTGAGCTTTCTCCAAATATATTTTCCCAACTGGTTAAGCTACGTAACGTTTGTAACAATATTGGGCGAAAAGAAAAATGCACTTTCTAATTATGAATAAGCTAGAAAAATCGTTTCCTTTCTCAATTGTAAATTATTTAGAAATATATGTTTTAGTTTCGGGAATATTGACAATCATGACTGAGTTCATGTCTTCTAGATCAGTAATTTTCATGTTTAAAGGTTCTTGACCTCTACATCCACCGAAATAACCCATGATCAATACAACTTTATCTAATAAATAATTTTCCTAACTAGCATCTTTTAAAAATTTAATCACGTCTTTCCGAGTAACAACATCTATATTATCTTGGACCATCATCATCGATTTTATCATTGACAACTTAGTCCACATAGAATTAGGACTATATAATTCAGACTCAAAAAACCTAAATTGATAAATTAATTTATATAAATCCATTTTTCACACTAAAATGTATAAAAATATATACATACTTTCATTCAAATATTTGTTCTCAATACTATTACTTTTTAACCATTGCTGTAATTGATTGCATTCCTTCTTATATTTCACTTCGGATTTCGCTGGTATGAACGCAGTCCGAGATTTCTCAACTTTTTTTAATATTTCTTCTTTGTATATAGTAATCATAGCTTTAACAACCAAATTCTATTGTTCAAAAACTACTTTGTTATTGTTACTTGATGTAAAAAAATATCAATCCCGAGGGCCGATCTTGATAACAATAGTCCAAAATATATTTATCATAAAAATCGCAGCCAACAGTTATAAAAATTGATACCACTTATAGTTACTTTTTAGATTACGAAAAATCTATGTTACTACTATTAAATAATAAATAAAAGGGAATGATTTTTCAATTAAAATTATGATTTTATTCCTTGTGAATTATGTATCAGTTTAATTATGCCCAGAGGACTTCCGTCAGAATGCTCCTGATAAATAAATAAATTTTTTCTATACTTTTTTTGTGCCCCACATAATACTTTTCTCAGGTTCCGCAAAATATCCAACCGGTCCTGGTATAAAGTGACTTGCTTTATCTTGAACATTGCCTATAATCTATCCGATTAATATAGAAATTAAGCATTCCCGGTTTTAATAGACTTCGAAACTCAAGGTTTGTTCTATCCTTGCTAGGTAGATACAAAAATGAAATATTTTATGAACATATATCCATTAGAATATAGAAACCAAAATACATTTGTATTGGAAAATATGCCGCATATATCTGTTAAAATAACAGAATAATGTATATTAACAATAAACACTAAACTGAAATACAAAAAATATTCGACCAATCCATCAAGTCCACAAACAACCTCACTTGCTTTTTGTTTGTCTCTAGATAGGTTTTATAATTAAATTGTTCGCAGTCAGACAAAATGTAAAGGTCGGTGTGCGCATTCGGTTTTTACAGCTATATGTCAGGAGTACGAATCTAGATTATAATGGAGCGAAAAAACTGGACGAAATGTAAGGGAACAAAGTCGAAACAAGAAATATCGTTCCGGATTTCTGTATCGGACTATAATCGTTAAAAGAGTTATATAAAGGAAATTTAGATCTTGCTTTTATTGTGATATTAAATAACTTAGAACTTGCTAAACTCTGTTATTTGTAATAAGTTTTAGAACGATAATAATAATAAAACTTTTCCTTTCTTTGGTTTTTTTCCCTCTTATAATGAATAAATTGTGGATTTACGAAGAGGTTCTATTTCATTGTGGAAAATAGAGGTAGTCCTGTATATATTTCAAACTAATAGGTTTCTAAAATATATAAGGATATTGATATTAAGCACAGTCCATTAACTTAATTTAAAATAGCAGCCCATTCAAAGAGATACGTAAACATATCAATTTGCGTTCCGTTCAGGAAAACCTTTAAATTTTATGCTAAGTAAAAAAGGTTATGTATCGCACTCGTAGAACTAGAGAAGGAAGTAAAGGAAACAGGAATAGCTCAACAGCCGCTAAAATTGCACTCACGGGTCATATATAACTAGCAGATTGTTTTCCCGAGCTATCGTTTGTAAATGCTTTTCATTTCTATAAACCTGCTCCTAACCTAAATCGACATTATAACTGAACTTTCTGTTCTCCGAGGATAAATCAAAGGGGGCGTAGACGTCATTTTGCTTGAATTACTGATTTATCGTCTGGAAGAGACAGAGTATAATTAACTTTTCTGGTGCAATATTTTATTTATTTATTCGTCATAAAATAACGAACGAATTGTTTTTGACCCGATATGTATATATGTGATTTACTCACCATATTCTCGAAATATATGTGTGTGTATATATATATATATATATATATATATATATATATATATATATATATATATATATATATATATTTTTATATATAGATAGTGT